>JAULKK010290863.1:0-13385 GCA_032355705.1 Rubia peregrina
ACCCGTTTGACCCAAACCCGAACCTGACCCGAAGAACCGAATTGACAGCTCTACTGGATACAAATTAGATTGTGATATATCTTTTTCTTAAACACTCATCATGTTTTTTAACTCATTACCCGAAATTCAGCTGGGCAGCCTGTACATATGGTTTCAAAGTTGATATTCAATTATGAAAAATGCAATGCATGCTGAAGTTGATAGCTATCTTCTAGGAATTAGATTATGCATTCAGTTTCATACATTTCCTCTCTTGGCCAAATATGATTCATTGCAGGTTATTTATATCATCTAAGGGAAGAAAGAGTGCCACTGAAAATTAACCAAAAAGATGTGGGAATTGGAGGAACTCATCAGAGGAAAACAAATAACCTGGGCTTACATATACCATGAGCAAAATGCAGCTGCTTGATGAGACGTCAAATGCATGTATTTTTCGAAGCATTTAACATTTCTTTTGTTATCTTTTGGTTGGAAGATTGCTAGATTTAGGTAGCTTTACATCATAATGGGTTTAGATAACCATTTTCGGTTTTTGTATCTAAATATTTCATTTTGAAACCTAGTTTGAGTCTAATGGATTTTCGGTCCTTACGAGCATCTAGATTTCTTTTTGAAAGCTTAATTTGTAGATTGCTCGTAAGAAATTCGGAGTATTTTAGTGAAGGTCATTCACAAGGATGGTAGAATATTGAAGGCCACGAGTCAAAACATGGTAGAAGATAAAAGAGTCGAAGAAAGAAGACAAAGAAGCGGATGAATTGTAATCCAGAAGTTTAAATAGAGTTCTGGAAATTGTCCGAGAAGGACCAGCCTCTGTGGGTGATACCAATGGATTTGTCTTCTCGAACACTATAAAATCGACTACAAGAACTCTCAAAAAGGATAAGCGGTTCACCCGTGGCGAAGCAAAAAAGAAGGGGGCAGCGTCTCCACTGCAGTGTTGCGGCCCGCAGCGACAAAGCTGGGCTAAGCCCATTCAAAAGCAATTTTCCACTCCTTCTTCCTCACTTCATCTTCCAACCCAATTTTCTCTCCAAAAACGCTAGTTTTTCTTCATCTTTTCTTAGTTTTTGTACTTTTTCCTTGGATTCTTGTATATTTGTTATGGGTTTTGCTAATCTAAGCTAAATATACTCCCGGGAGCAATTGGTAAGCATTTCTAGCATGAATATGTGAGATTTGATTCATCCTATTTTCTGCTTTGATTATCAAGTATATTTTGTGTTTCTTGTGTAGTTAATGCATGATTTAGACTAGGATGATCAACTACTTGATGATTATGGGTTAATTAATTGCTAGGTTTTTGGTCAAACCCAGAAGACTGTCTTTGTATCGATGTGATTATCGTTGGTTAATGTTAGGTTATAATTGGGTGTGACAACTAATTATGATTATTGATTGATGATATTTCTTAGATTTGAGATGAATTTGAAAGAGTTTGCCTAATTATCGAAGTATTACGCTAATGACGCCTAGCATGAAGGCCGATCCTCGTAGTCGTCATTAGAGAACATAATTGTTCTATCCAATGTTTCTCGCTTGTAGGACATTGTGGTAGTTGTGTTGGGTCTCCATGTTTATTGCTATTCTTGGGGAAGTCTATGACGCCGATCGTTTAGAATGGCCCGAGTGTAAGGGTTATTGTTTGGCGCTGATCTTCCACTCTAACTATAACCAAGGAGAGGTGAGAAATGTCTTCACTCGAAAGGTGTTGAAAAGTTCTCCTCAACATGTGGTTAATGCATAAAAATAGGATGACTAGTCGATGACTAGAAATGTAAACCAATTGCGCCCAAGATTCGTTATCATCTTAATTACATATTTTGTGCTAGTGTGATCGTAGTTACATTGTTTTCTCCAATTGTTGGTTAATATAGTTATTTAAAGTACTGGTAGTGTTTTCCAAAACCAAAACCCCCTTTGTTTGTGTGCTTTTTAACTACGTTTAACACTCGATAAAACTCCCTTTTCCTCGTGGACAACCCTGACTTGCTACTACATATTTTCTAGTAGTTAGCCACAATTAGGGCTTATAAATACTATTTTTGAGAGGTACGACGATGACATCTATATTTAGCGATAAGAAACGTGATCGCCCATAGTTAACATATATGCACATTCAACTGGAGAACTGGGAGATTCACAAGAAAAAGGGCATTGGAGAATAGTGATAACGGTAGTGAGCAAAATACAAATTATTAGTGTGATTAATTAGATTAAAATGTCTATATTGATAATATGAAACTAACATCCAACTTAGGATGAAAGGGAAGAAAAACAAAGCATTTCCAGGGAGAATAAAATTCCTCACCGATTGAGTCGTGGGGGTTATGGTTATATGGAAATCAAGCTAGTGAAAGAGCGTCTAGAACAATATGTGCAAATTGCAATAGCGGGCAGGATGACGGAAGATGAGGCAAGGGCTTCAGTGAAACCCATGAGTGTGGCTGACATTGAGAGGTCTGATTTATTTCTCAAAGGCCGACAAAAAATGGTATATATGTCAAGGATGAAAAGAAACAAATTTCCAAAAGAGTGGTACGTAATTTTTATAGTGAATATAGTAATAATTTGAACCATATTAAGGGTATAGAAAAATAAAAAAGGTTTCCCTATTTATGTGTCTACTTAGGAAAATTGAAGAATGACCAATTGCAAGGGCAATTCATTCCAAGGGATAAACATAACATCCTTTGTGAAGCCACGAAAAAATCAACCACCCGGGCCATGTTAGAGGCTTGGGTAGTTTCTTGACCCAACCGTAAGGTTTTGGGACTGTACGATCCTATGATGAAGCAAAACCATCGAGTCTCCATACTTTGCAAAAAAAAAAGTCCCAACTCCACGACAAACGAATTGAGCAACAAGAAATTTTAATTCGGAAGGTGGTCTAACACACCGGGCTAGTTCTTACAGACAATTTAGAGGACTTGACGCCCGATTGGACATCACCATGTTGGGGTTCATAACATTCTCTTAGTGATGTTGAGGTAAATCACGAGTCAATTGTTCAAAATCTAAGAACCGATTTGTTCCACCCCAACAAGCTCGACAATGCCATCCTTGCAGTTGAAAAAAGTCTGAATGATCCTTTTCTTAATTATGTCACTTTGAAATATGTTTAATATTTAATATCTATTGTTCTTGTATTTTAGAGATCATGTCCATGTGAACTATACATTGATCAAGACATAGACAGTATGCCACTACATGTAGCCGATGAAGTTTTGCATTAGTTCATGAAACATCATCACTCCTTACCAATTGTGGAAGGTCTTTCGAGGGTTTCCTTGGAGAATCTTTTGGTGATGGGCGCCCGGGGAATGTTCCTTACTTTACCCTGTAGACTTATATATGCCGATCCTATCAAGGATCGACATTTTAAGGAAACAAGGTCTCCATCCCCAAAACCAGGGAAGACATCCCTCGAGACATACCTGCCTTTGTACGTGTCCTTTATAAATGGCTACAACCCCATGATCAAAACTCAACATACACAATCTTGGGAAATGAATGCATATTCTGATGCTGTGAAATCATGGAGTAGTGGAGTGATTTTGAAGACCTGTGGAGATGTGAGAAAGTTAATCTAGCAATGATATCGATATACACCTTGTGAGTGATTTTATTAATTTTATTTCTAAATTCAATTTTAATTATGCTAACCATTATTACAAATAAATCATACTATGAAATTGTCCAGGTGCATTTTTTTTACTTGTAATGAAAAGAAGAGATGGATTAGATACATGTGCCCATTCATGATACAAGAAATTGACTGTACAAAACAAGAGAGGATCAAATACATTCGCAAATGCCTAGGTGGAATGATAAGATGCTTTTATTGCGCCATACATCAATAGGTTATTTACAACGTTCAATTTCTTTACAAACATCATTTTTGCATATTGCAAATAATATTTGAATTTTTTATTAAGGGAACATTGGAGATTAATGTTGATAATCCCCGCAAAGAAGCAAGTGTATTGGATGGATCCCCTCTACTTCCAACCGTCTGATGCATTCATTGAGGTTTTGGAATCTACAATGAACGAAAATAATGAGGAAACAAATTATTCGTTTTAGGTGGTAGAAATCAAGGTGATCTACCAATATGTTTATTTCCAATACACTATACTTATTTGGTGCAACAGTCTTAATAAATTATGTTTCTTACATATAGTACAAGAAACAGGCTCAAACTTGGGAGTGCGGCTATTACAACATGTTATATCGACCGAGTTCATAGACAAAGTCTCAGAAAATGTACTTGAACTCGACAAGGTAAGGGTATGTTTATTCGTGTAATATTTCTAACTAACCTTTTCTAAATAATTAATACTATAATGTTATTCTCATATTTTCCAAAAAGATTGGAAACCCTACTCGCAAGATTATATCAACAATTCTCGAAATTCATTGGCTCGACATCTAATTCTCAATTGCTCAGCCATACTGGGGAATCCCAATATTTGTAAGGACACCCAATTTAGATAAACATTTAACCTTAGAAATGTCGGAATAGATTTGTAGTAATTTCTATTCTTATCTATAGATTATTACTTGGTTAGCGTTATCTATAGATTTTTGTTTAATTTCAAGATACTAACGTGTATTATTTTTAAATTGTGGCTATGTATCGAGGCTATTTTTGTGCCGAGAATACTAATGAAACATATTTTACCATAAGACCAGATTGTATTTTCGAGTCCAAAAAGATTTTCGTCTCTTTGATTTTCATTTTCCATTGATCAGAATGAAATTCCGAACTTGGAATCATGCTACCTGAAGAACATTCCAAGCTCAAAAACGATTTTAGGGAAACAAACACTCAGCAAAAAATTTACGGAAAGAAAATAGCAATGACACGAATACGGAAATTATATTCATTTTACAAAGAGATGAAACATGGATATTAGTTATTTCCGACATTGGAATTAATAAACTTTCTGATATTGGGAATGTCTGTGAGCTACGACATACACACCCTAGTTTCCCAGTTTGGAAACAAATTAAATTCGATTTTTGGCATCGATTAAAGGGAATTTTTAACCGCCTTTGTCGGTAATTTTTAAAGGCAGTTCTCAAAACCGCCTTCCTTTCTGATTGACTAAAGGAGGAACAATTAAAGAAACTTAGAAGGTGCCTTTAAATTTACGATAGAACCATCTTTATATGCCTATCCTAGACTAGTGTCACTACTTCCTAAGAATTTAACCTACGTTGGATTCAATTCACTTGGGCGAAACAAAGAGAAAATAAACTAAGAGAGAAGGGTTAGTACCATTCTCTCTCTACCTACTCTTAGTAAAAATTGAGATAATGAAAATGATCTCGCTAAAACTTTTAGATTGGTAGCATATCCTCTTATACATAGTAGTAGGAATTGGGCCTTAGAAGAGGTTAAAAGGGGGAATTAAAACCCTAGGTGCCACCTGGCACTGGTCATGCTAAAGCACATGGCCTGTGTAATACAGCATGGGCCGCTGGCTTGGTGCTGGTCATCTGGCCTTCTGAGCGAATGATCGTGCGTATCTCTGTGGCCACCGGCTGTAAGCTTCTTCTGATTAGTTGAATGATACGGGTTGTGTAGAACCTTGCAGGCCGCTGGCTGGGAGACAATTTCTGGGCAACCGATGGTGCAGGTGTGCAAATCTTCACGGGACATTGGCTGGAATTCATATTGATAGAACATGTGTGCTTTTTAATGAGGAGAAAAAACTATTGTATTTTTTCTTTGAATGCTATGAGACAGAAAATATGGGAAGGTGTATTGAACTGGATTAAGATGGATCGGAGAGCTGAAAATAGGATAATGAACTAGGAATGGTTACAACAAAAGTGCAAGGGAAAAGGATAGAAAAACGTGGTTAAGGGATGCAATTGCGGTGACGATGTATGAAGTTTGGAAATGGAGAAATGAGGTTTGATTTAATGGTAAAACAAAAAATAGAAGTGTTTTGAATAAAATCTTAGATATCATTGTATATAGATTATGAGAGGTGCCAAAAATTAGAAATTATTGTGTTAAGCTTATGATAGAAGAGTAATAGTCAAGTTGAAGGATTTTATAGATGATATGGTTTGAAGTTTTGACCAATGAAAGTTAAAACGTTTCCAAAAAGTAAATAAAAAATGATTCATAACTTAACTTATACATTGCCTCCTGGCAAAGTTTTAGAATTCACAGATACAGTTTATAACATATATGTTATAATACAAACAATATGTATTGTAAGGTAATAAATGCATAGCCTATCTGAAATATTTCAACAACATTTAGTTCATTTTTCTAATGTTCACTACATATTCTTTACATGTTCATAGTAGTTGAATTCACTAATTCACTATTCCGGAGATTTCATTCATATCCAACTCTACAACATAAGCTTTGTTATAACAATAGTAACCTTTTTTTGGTATGGTTCGAGAGAGATTGAGGCTAGATCTGAAATTTTATTTAATTAGAACTGAATTTTTTTAGAATGAAATTGAAATTCAGTAGGTTGAATTGTTCCAAAAGGCTACATGATTGTTCAATGATTTTGATTTCGATTAGATTTTCGTCATTGAATATTTGAATATCTTGTAGGTTATATTCTTATTTGGAGATTGGCCTTTCCATTGGAGGATTCGATGTTGGAGGATTCATCAAAATGGCAAAGAAATGCAAAATGAGAAAACATTCTCTTTAGTTTATTTCCATGTTCAATCCTTATTGACATGTCACCTGTGAGGAGACATTCTCTTTTGTTGATACACAAATTTTTTTTCCATCATAAGATACTTAAATTGAAAACACAGTTTTATTTTATACCTCTTAACTGTTAGAAGGTGACATTTTATAATTAGTTTAAGTTAATGATATAATTTGTTGTTTATTTCATGTATACACCTCCCGAGACCAAGCAAAGCTTAAACTCAAAGTTAACACCTCGCATCAGTGAACCAAATTAGCGATCACAAATAGCAGTCTTTCGAATGCGAGGTTCACCTCACATTGAAGAAGAAATATGATCAATACCCATGACCAACTAAACAAGGCCACGATCCAAAGGTATTAGGAGAAACGTGGGCCGCGATCACAGGAGTCATCAAGATATAAAGAAGGAACATGAATGATGAAATACGTAAGGCTGACTTGATAATTTGAAGTTAAGACTGACTTGAGCATCGAAGCTAGTCCCAGGAACACCACGGGTCCTTATTTACAAGTGTATGAGATGATCAAGCCGACTCGCCCCAACATTGTGGATTATAGTGATCAGGAACAAATTACCGGCATTAGTGGTGCCCACTATGGGGAGTGATTTTCTTTCTTTCTAGCCCTTCATAATACCCGGGAAAGACCAGGATTTTTTAGCCAAGAATATCATTAATTGAAGCAATCACTAAAGATATCCACTCGTAGGAATGAAATAACTTACAACAAAGTAGTATGAACATATATTAGAGGAGAAGAGACGATTGCAAAAACAAAAGGTATCATCCATGCACACAAAAATGTTACCTTAGCAACAAGGTACGCCCTAACACATCAAACTACGCACATAATAAATGAATCATAGTATTGATAAGTAAACTATAACATGTTTACTACTTCCCCTATCTTATAATTTGGGGACATAGATACAAAAACAAAATTGTCGTGGAAATTAGGTTTATAATAAGGTACTAATAGAACAACAAGTACCGAGTGGAGTACAACAATAAAAATTAAAACAAGGATTTGGCTCAATAAACAAAAAAGAAATAATTAGTCTTGGCCTTATAAGCCCTAAGACATACATGAAAACCATGGATTATGTCAATAGAACACCCGTCCTAATATATTAGATTACATTGAGGAATATTACATTGTTCCAAATATTAAACCTACTACATAGATAAGATAGTTAACTAGGTTCCAAGCTGTAAGCCAGCCCGCCTATAATGGCGGTTCAATGATGTTATGTGCCTAGAGCCTCATCGTACAACTCTAAGTAGACAATATCATCTAAACTGAAAGTAGGAAAGTATGCCAGTTAAGCATGCTTCACCTCCTTGGCATAGTTTACTCATCTGTGTGCTATTGAACAAACTCTTGAATCCAATACAATCAGTAAGTTCTTCTATTCATCGATTGTGAGAAAGAAAGAACATATATGTTTTTTTCTTATTTAGTTGAACCTTGGACATATCTTGTTTAAATTTCATTAATTAAAAATTTATGAGTATGGTACTTTGTCTTGAGATTTTCAAAATTTATATTTGAATGTTACTCTTTCAACTCTTGAAAACATATTAGATTTAATTGATAAAGAAATGGAACAATGGTACAATAAATATACCTTAGATGGTCTTCCCAATATAATTTTTTTTTCAAATCTGAATTTAAAATTTAGCATAATGAAATAACACGGGGAAGGGGAGGGATGGACATTTCAAGCAAGAAATTAAAGAAATGTGTGGGTAGGAAATGTATAGGATGCTTGAAAAATATACTATAAATTAAAAAAAGTATTTTTTCATTGATGATAAAAGAGAAATATTAATCTAGAAAAATATTACCTTGATTATTCATAAAAAGGAAGAAATTGTAAGTATTGTAATTGCAACGTGGTATAAAATAACAATTAGCAGTCACCGGTTATCAATCATGTTTCTAGTACCTACTATTGGTAACCATATCCATGTTATGCTGTGTCAAAGATATTATAAGATCATGTTATCAACTTCACACATAGTGGATCTTAGAAATTATGCTAATTTTTTTTGAGAAACACATGAGTTACCCAACGGTAACATCAATCTTACAAAATAATTGATTTCATATGATAAAGGTAGTTTATCCTTCATATATGTAAATGATATATTTATAAAATATACCCGGTTTACTGAATTTTTCTAGCAAATAATAAATTTTTTATAATACAATCTAATTTTTGTAAGTGTGTGGAAAAATTGAATTAGTTTCTAAACTAAAGAATCTCATACTAATTTTAATGCTGCATGATTTCTCATTATAGATTCACGCATAGAACACACATATGTATATACAAGTCCATGTGGGACAACTTAGTTTATGTGAGACAGGCCTGATATGTGAGACCAAATCTGGACCATTCAAACAATCAGATATAAGGGTCTATATTCAATAATTAAAATAGAGTAAAATTATATTTAACTCTGACTTTCCCTCCTCTGCCACTTACTGCCCTCCACCGATAACCTTCTTCCTCTGCCGTTCCTCCACCCCTCCGCCACATAGTGCTCCCCACTGATAACCGTCTTCCTCCACCGTTTCTCCTCCCTTCTCCGCTCCCTCCTTCGCTAACCACTCTCCGACTCTGCCACTAGGTGTGTTGTTATTTTCGATCTGCTTGATGTTGCGGAAGCCTTAGACAAACATTTTCATTTTGTAGATTTTGGGTGTAGAAAGTAGTGCCTCCCAACAAGAGATTAAGAAAAGCTTATTACAGATTGGCCTTGTGCTTGCATTCTGACAAGAATCCCGGTGATGACTTAATTCCTTAATTACACCAGTGGCTAGTTGGTGTGTTATTTCTCAATGGTGCTATTAAATTGGCTTTGACCAATTGTAGTACTCTAAATTATCCTTCTTTGTTGGATGTTAAGGAGAAATTTCAGCAGTTTCAAAAGGTTATGTCTATCTATTAAGGATATAAATATTTCTTGTAATTGCAATAAGATTAGATTTTCTTTTCCTTTTCTCTGTAAGTCTTTTGAACCTTTATATAATTTACCTAGGATCATGAATACAAATACACATTATTCTCAAAAGCCTAAATTTTTTTCCATTGCTCTCAAGCTACCGCCGTCGCCTCCAGCTGCGCGTCTTCACACGCACCACTGCTTGAAAGCCGCTGTCGCTAGTCAATGTAGCCACTCGTCAACGTTACCATCGTTCTCCGATCACCGCCACCAGCACAATTTCCATGATCATTTAACATCTGCAACCCGATCCGCCTATGCGTGTCTGTTCATGCACCGATCAAACACTAGAAGTGCCGCTTCCATGAGTGTCACGCGCCGCTGCTCATCTTTTCCACCGATATGATCAATATCAACTCCTACATATTATTCTAGGCTCTGTCCCGAATCTAAATCTTCCCGTGATTCCACCGAATGTGTTCGGATCGCTGTCGAAACTGAGGCCAACAAGTTACAAAATCTCAGTTCCACTGACGTTATTGCATATTTACTCAAACAGTTGCAATTGTAATCTGGGGATGGGACATTTGTACTTGTTGGTCGATCTATGAACTCTCTGTACAACCTTGATCCTTCTAAAGGTCCTGGTTTATTCATCTATCCCGTGATATTGAATGGTAAAGAAAATTACCTTGATTTGACTACTGTTATTTGTATTGCTCTGCTAGCTAAGAAGAATATTGGTTCTATTGATGGAACCATTATCAAACCCCCCAGATGATCATCATGATGCAGATGATTGGCCTGGAATTAATGCTACTCTTGTTTGCTGGATCTTACAGACTGTAGATCCACCATTGCATTCTTCTACCATCTATTTTCCACAGTTAAAGAATTTTTGGATGATCTTAAAGCACGATTTAATCTTGGGAATGATTAGAAAAATTTGCAAATGCATAATGATATACAAAATTATTGGCAGAATGGTCAGACTATTGCCATTTATTTTAGCAAACTGAAGAAGTTGTTTGATGATTAAGACTCACTTCGGTCTCCTTTAGTTTGCACCTGTGAAGCTTGCAAACCACTATGCACATGCTACCATGCTACTTCTGCCTCCCAAGAACGTTAGAAAGATATAATCTATCAATTTATCCTCGGTCTAGATGAAGGCTATCACACCTTGCGATTCAACATCATGACTCTTGATCCACCGTCTCATGTCATGCGTGTATATGTTCTTGTTGCTCAGGAGGAGAATCACAAAGTTGTCATTCGGTCTCGTGAGCCTTCAACTGACTCTTTGGCATATGCTGCACGACGCCCACCATTTTTATTCAACAGTTTCTCTCACTTCAACTTATCGCAAGAATCTCGTCTGTACGCATTGTCATCACAAGGGTCATGACAAAGCTTTATGTTTCATGCTCATATGCTACCTTGAATGGTTCACAAAGATGAGAGAGAGTCAATGCCACCAAGAAGCATCGCTAGCTCAGCTGATTGCAGCCGTTGGGAATGATGTTCCATCTGCCTCCACCATCATTTACCGGCATTACGGTGTTGCCTCTAGGTTATGCGGCGGTGGGCCCCAACAGTGCCTCTACCCGATCTGATTTTGATTCTGGTCTGTCTGATGACCAATGGATTGTGACCTTGTATTTATTTAACCATTTTAATGATGTGTCTGACCATTGGTCAGGTAAGTCTATTTTACCTTGGATTCTTATATGACTGGTGACCTTACTGATATTACTACTTCTATCCATTCTATGAATGTTACACTACTTGATGAACCTATATCATCTGCTACACAATATGATTCTACTTGATTTGGAGATGTCGCTCTTACTCATGTGCTCTACATACCTACTCCGCCATGCCATTTATTATCATGCTCTAGATTGTTATCTTCCTTAAAATGTCTTTCTTTCTTTACTAAAAATTATTGCATTTTACAGAAAATTAGTACAAGAACTTTTATTAGCTTGGGTAAATAGGGAGGGGGTATATTGGTTTCGTTTGCTAGATACGTGTGTTCGTCCTCATATCGTGCAGTCAATTCTTATAGTTGCTTCAATTTTGTCATATGTTTTATGGCATTAGCGGCTTGGACATCCTTCCTCTAAGGTGTTGTCTTTTTTTTTCTACTCTTGATTTTACCACAAATAACATCTCTATTCATTGGTTCGGGTGTCAGAGAGAAAAACAGACTGGACATAGTTTTCCTTTTAGTTTACGCATGTTCGTCCTCATATCGTGCAGTCTATTATGCCAGTTGCTTCAGATTTGTCATATGATTTATGGCATCAGCGTCTTGGACATCTTTCCTCTATGGTGTTGTGTTTTGTTTCTACTCTTGATTTTAGCACAAATAACATCTCCGTTCCTTTCTCTATGTGTCATAGAGCAAAAAAGACTAGACATAGTTTTCCTTTGAGTTATTCAAATGCTAGTTCATTATTTGAATTAATTCATTGTGATATTTGGGGTCCTTATAGAACACCATCTTCTAGTGGTGCATTTTATTTTTTAACTATAGTTGATGATTATTCCTGAGCTGTTTGGGTTTATTTATTAGTTGCTAAGCCAGGTGAAGCTTCTAGATTTGTTGAATTTTTTGATCAAGACAAAGTTTGGGTGCTCAGTTTGTTGTATCCGTGCTGATTATGGTATAGAATCTTCGTGCTCAGTTTTTCGCGTCCTTTGAAATCTTACTTTGCTGAATCTGGGATCATTTTTGAGACTTTTGTGGATGATACATGGGAGGTCATCGCCGTACCTCTCAAAGATGTAATTTATAAGCCCTTTTTGCTTACTAAATAAAATTAAGTAGATAGTGGCAAGTCGGGGTCATCCACAGAGAAGAGGGATATTCCCAAGCATTTACACATACAAGGGTGATTATGAGCCTAGCTATATATATATATATACACATAGACATAAAGGAAAATAAAAAAGGGAAGGGGTTTGGTTGGTTGGATTACTAAATTATGAAAGTAAAAAAACAAAACTAGCAAAGTCAAGTAACGATGCTAATCATGCAACAACCTAAGAAAAGGAGTAAAAACTACAAAGACAAAGCCTTGGGGCAATGAATTTCCGCTTCCTTACCTATTATCTATCCTTGAATCCAGTACCTATTGATTACTTTAACTACTTTTTGTGAAGATAAATCTTCCACCCTTCTTTGATAGTAGTTTACAAGATTTAGTTTGACATCTCTCTAAACCTCACTAATGACCTCTTAAGTCGATCAACGCCTAAAGGTAACCCATTAATGTCATTAAGCACGAAGAATCAACAAGCTTGGTAACAACCTTGGTAGTATTGCACGAATTCATGTATTTACACAAGATTAATCAAGAACGTTCAACACTCATTAACTTCTCTCATTTGCTACACAAATAAAAATGACAAAGAATTCGACATTATCACATTTATCTATCATTCATCAAATCATCAACAACATTAGAATCTCTAAATCATGGTCTTGGATTTCATATCAAAGCAAAGGAGAAGTAGCTAATTTCTCCAAACCCTAACACACAAATCATACAATAAATTCATTTACTCAAAATTCTAACACCATTAATGGATTCAACAATCAATTTCAAACACAATAGAGAAAGCATTAAATATTCTCAGGCATTATAGATCATAGAACCATTCACTCATCCTATCACATTCATTACCTATGGGGAATGCTATCACTTGTGTTTCAAAGA
>JAULKK010290874.1:0-13384 GCA_032355705.1 Rubia peregrina
CCTATTAAGCTTTTGAGGTCTCTAGGAAAGGTCGGAGATAACCCCAAAACCATTGTTGACTTAGCAAATGCATGAATAACGCTCTAGAGTAAGTCAAAAGCTGACAAGCAAGGAGCAGGTGAAATGGAGTTAGAAGGAACTGCACACAACTATTGAAAATAACAAACTAGCTGGAATATGCATGAGAAAACCGTGATAATGGTGCAGCTTCAAGCCCACAAACTTCTCATGGTAATCCAACAATGAAACCATGGAATAGAATCAATAGGAAAAGGAAAGTAACTAGCATAATAAGTCAATGGGCAAAGTAGCCAGATACTAAGCCGGAACCACCACCCAATCAAAGAATGTGAAAAAAAACTAATCCACCAAACGAGGCCGATGGAAAGGAATGTAACCCAAAAAAACACACACATGATGACCATGCAACCACACTCGCGTACTACACATGGAACAAAGGATCGCTATGCCTTAAAAAAGGAGTAAGTATCTGGACACTACAACAAGGCAACTTGAAGACCAACGCGTCCTGGAAGATAAACAGTACAAGAAATAATACCTTTTACCTCGACTCTACAGTATTTTTTACCTTAGTTTTAGTCCCCAAAAAGGTAAATACTTCCATAGTAAAAAAGTATAATTTTTACCTCGGTTCAGAACCGAGGTAAAAGGTACTTTTTGTCTCGGTTTTGGACTAACATCAGTTGGTTATGTGACCGACGACGGTCCAAGCAAGAAGGTTGACGATAGGAGACCATAGCTGCAACTTCATTTAAACCAATGTTGGTATATATATATATAATGTCCGACACCGGCTATAAAAAAATGGCATACGGTGGGAGAGGAAATCTTGTGACTACGTCCTTGCCGACGTCGATCTAAATGAGAGCGACGTCACAGCTGCTGGAAAGAGACATTGTGCGTTGTGGGGCACCCACATCGTGTGTATGTTGATGTGGAACATTAACCAATGCAACGCCATTTTGAAAGGCCGACGTTGCCCAAAAACAATACCAGTTCATGTGACGTCGGTAAGGTGTCGTCTCTCAACTGGTTTGTGTGATGTCATAGAATAATCATGGAGACATAGTTTCACGTACAATATTATAATATTAATATTTGATAACACAAATAATCGTTCGTCGATAGCCATTACATGTTATTTAATATTCAATAACTCGTAAAATGGTTTAATATCATACAATAATCAATTGTTGTTCAATTAATGTGGGAAAGAATTACATGTTCAAACCCGTAAAACTATAACATATATTACAAATGCATGTTAAAATATATTAAAATAAATAAGGTTGATATGAAATTGAAACATTAATTGTATTTAACCTCCATTTTCTACGTTGTACGACATTGACACTGTCAGCGCGACTAGTAAAATGACAAGTTCATCCATCTACATGCTAAAAGTCCCTCGATAACTTTCTTTGTCCTATTATAACCAATACTCAGGAAACAAAATTTATGTTTGAATTGGGCAGCCGCCAAATGAAATACACACAATATAGTCATAAGTAGATGACATTAATCTCATCATGGAAAAAGTAATTGATCTGCTTTAAAGCGGCATCGCATGCATGATAGATCAATGACGCAAAGTCCAACTTGGTAGCAACGTCAGATAATCATAGACATTTCAATCATTTCCTAGACCTATGCGACGCCGGACTTTGTTCGGAACCATGTTGTATGAGCCAATCAAATTTCATATTTAGGGTCGGTGATCAACATTGAATGGAAAGATGGGAAATAGGTGTTAGTGCTGAATATTATTGACATGAAATAGGGTTGGGGGGAATTTTGGTTCAAAATTTCAGCTAAATTTTTTTGTTCCTGCTAGAAATTTCAGGTCGACCAACGCTTTTCTGGGGTTGGTTTTGGGTTTGTTTAATGCGACACAATTGTGACGTCGCACATGAGGGCCACCACATTATTTTTTAAAGTGCTGTATAATACTGCGTGTTAAGATTGTGGCCCCTCACATTGCCCAAGGTGAAACAACATTTTTCCTGAAGATGTGAATGGAAAAAGGTTATTTTTAATTTTCATTTTGACTTCTCCCACTTTCTTGGAGGGATTTAAGTGCAAAAATTAAAAAGTTCACCGGTTGGTCTAGACTCGATTCTGATTGTCCCGAAAAGAAACTTTGTCATCACTAGTCCAACTTATAATAATTGAGGGTGATAAAGAAACTAGTTCTATTCCACATAGACTTCCACAAGATCTTTCAATTGACCCCGTATACTTATAAGTAATCATCTAAAATTTACTCTAGACCACGTATTAGCGCTTTCTAAAATTTGATGGTCAAAATTTTATAATCTTTTTATTTCATAAAAAACCAAGAATATGAAATTTCATGTGATTCTATGTGGTGGAAATTATCGTTCTCATAACACTTATTGTAAGGGTACTAATGAAATACTAATAAAAATGACGGACGATTACCCCGATTCACATCCCTCTTAGAGAGTACACATATCTCAATATTAAACAATTGTCTCTATGTTTGGGTGTAGAGTTCTGAAGCGTAGTGAACATGCAAGGAAATTTGGGCCATAGTGTAATATTTGTAAAGTTTTATCATATACAGTTTGTGAAGATTTTGGGCTCGTTCCATTGACCCTTTCATGACCAAATTGAAACATCGTGGTTGTGACAATGTAAATTAGATAAGGGTATCTCCAATTTTGCATTTCTACTTCTCCCACTTTCTTGGATGGGCCTAAGTGCAAAAAATAAAAAGTTCATTGGCAGTCCCAAAATCGATTCCAATTTTCCCGGAAGGCACCTTGGCCATCCCCAGTGGAACTACAATCCCTGAAAGTGATAAAAAAAACTAGGATGATCCCACAGAGACATCAACAACATCTTCTGATTAACCCTTGCATACTTATAAGCAATCATCTACAATTTACCATAGACCATGTACTAGAGCTTTTAAAAAATTAATCGATGGAATTTAATTTTCTTTTTACTTCATAAAAAATAAAAATTTCTTGTGATTCTTTGTGGTGGAAATTATCGTTTTAATAACTCTCATCGTAAGAGTATTAATGAAATACTAATAAAAAAGAGGGAATAGTACCCCGGTTCGATGATTCCTAAATAGGAACAATATGATTTAGATAATTGGGTATGCAATTTTTCATTTCGACCTCTCCCACCTTCTTGGAGAGGTCAAAGTTTAAAAATGAAACAATCACCGGTTGTGCTAAAATCTATTCCGATCGAACCGAATAATTATAAAGTTCATGGACATTTATAAATTTCAATTAGTTGTTTCTAATATAATATTAACCGTTGTTAAGGTCAATTATATTATTTTTGGTCAAATACGGGCCTATTTGTTATGCTACTGGGTTGGAATGGTGAGGCTAATATTCAAGTTAGCGGACGTCAGTCATACGTTGGTCAAATGTCATTAAGATCAATTGATGTGCAACGTCCCACATGCCTAGGCAGAATTCACAAGGGTTACACACAACATATATAAGGATCCCACCTCATAAATCACTTCAAAAATTTAATTTTCCCTCAATTCCAACAGTCCCCGAACCATTCTACTCAAAGGTATGGTTTCTAGATTCCTTTGATTACTTTAATTTTTGTATTTTTCCATAAAATTGTTATGTATATGGTGTGTGAATATGTTCTATGTTTTTTATTTTAAAGTTCCTATAGATTAGGGTTCTGGGGTGTACACATTTCATTCCCATGTTATCCTCCGATTTTACGTTTCATTTTTTGGTTTAGGACATTTAATTTCTTTTGTTTTCTATGGTTGTTTATGTATCTACTATGTTTGAATGCGACGTCTCTTGCCCTTCGATCGACCTTCACTTTGTGTGATCGTCGTGTGATGTCGCTCATTAATATTTGTGTTGTTTATTTCATGTATGATACGTCACACCCTTCTTGGTTAACCATTCGGTGTTAGCGAAAGGTGAGCAACGTTGCTCTTACTTGCCGGCCACGCAATTATCTTCGACCAACATATATATATATAGATATATATATATATGCGGCGCCTAGCCCACTCAAACGATTAAACTAACCGAGTTTTGTCGAACCAATTTTTATGTAACATTATATATTTCAAACGTGAAAATATGATTTTCAAGAATCATGGCTGACAATAAAGGTTCGATTAGTCATTTATCAATTCAGGTAAGCAATTTTTTTGTTTAGATTGCTACATAAATTCTTAATTATTTAATTACATATATTCTTATTTAATTAGTAATAATTTCACTGACCAATGTAGATTCGTAGCGGATCGAATGAAGATCGTGCGTGAAATTCATTCGGCGATATGATTCCACATTTCGTCCGTACTTTGACCTAGACGTGTGTATTGAATAATTTGTTTCAATTATTCTAAAACTAGCAAATATTTTAAATAAATTCTGAATGTATCTTTTATTCAATTTGGTCTATGGCGGGCTCAATTGTTATGCTATCAGTCTAAAATTGTTAGGCCCACATAAACGTGCGATTGTCGCCTAAGCAGATATAGGTGTGACATTGTTGCATGCGAGGCAAGCATCACAAGGGTACAAAACAACATCGTTTCAAAATGGCTATCAATATGGGGTCCCTCAGAATCAGTTCAAACTTTTATTCCCAAGTTTCCCATAAATTTCCACTGTCTCCCACCCTCTCTTCTCTTCTCTCTTGTTAAAGTTATGGTTTTTTCTCTACTCTTCTAACACCTACATTTTTGTAATTGTTAATTTATATCTTTCAATCTATGGTCTGTGAATGTGTTGTGTTTTTTTTTTATTTTTCTACTTCTTACTCATATTTGTTAGAGTGTTAAGTTTCCTAATATATAAACCTAGGTTCTATGTTTTGTTATGTTTTTGGACATTTTTGTGTAATTTTCTATTGTTAAACCATAATTTCTTTTCAGCTTTATGTGTGTTTTGCCATAGCTCCCTCTGATACATGCAACGTTAGTAACCTATCGATTACCAATTGGTCTATGCAAATGGTGTGTGACGTTGTACATTCTTATTTTTAGTAATATGTTCTTCAGTATGAGACGCGCACTTATGTCGGTTTGACCATCAGTATAACTGATTTTTTATCGAAGTCACATATAAGTGTTTAATCTTGCTTTCAAAATTGTGTATGTGACCTCATTTTTGCTCTAGTCATGTGTTCGGTTAGGTCGACTATAGAGCGATGTCGGCAATACATGTTGACCAAGCCATTGTTATGGATCGATATGTACCTACGACGCTTGTCTGACATTGCACCATGTATTTCCAAGGCTAGTTTATCCTAAACATTTTCAATTTGTATTCGAGACTAATGGATAGCGAAGGATCCTCAAGTCGCCCTTTTTTCCGAGTCATTTACCATCTTCCATATATATATTTACTAATACATCTTCACAATTGCTATTATTTGTTATCAAACAATTCTCCGTACAACGGAGCAACCCCGAGCCTCTTGTGTTCCACCTCAAACAACATACAATGGCTATTGATAGCCCACATTTTCATTGCATGCTAAAGCACCAGAATTTTGGGAAAACCTAACTTGGTAAGGCCTAATGCTAGATAATTAAATATATGTAATTATTTGAATTTAAATTAATATTATTTGTTGTCAGTTGCATATATATATATATAATATTATTTTCTATGATTTAGCACATCCCGAGGGACATTGTACCACTCTTGCCGAATGAAAAAAAACCTCTTTTGTGCTAAGGTGCTACGGGAGAGAGTGGCGCATGAATTACTCGATTAGGGAATGGGATGATCAAGGCCCTGTCCCCTGGTGAGTTCCTTTCCGGCAACCACTTACGCATTGGGGACACCTTGTTCTTCGAGGTCATAAAAAGCTTAGGGGCCGATTGTCTTCAAGGTCTTCTAAATGTGAGCTAATTGAGTTTATTTCAATTTCCGTTCTGTTGGACCTAAGACAACTCTTATTTAAAACTAAGGTTATTTGCATGACTATTTTTTTCAAATAATTGAACTACCTTATTTGATAATATACCTTATGTGCAATTTGATTTGTGCATGATCTAAAAACAATTTTAAACCGTACCATTCAACACAATTTTCTACAATTATTTTATAAACCATTAAACAAATACTTATGTAGATCAAAGTCAACCTCTTTCAACTTTAACCACTAAAAGTTCTATGTTTTACATACCTGCGATGTCGGTCATCCATCTCATCACATGTCAGTGAACATGACATATAATGCGAACTCGGCTGACCTTTTTGAACATCATATGCGACGTCGCATGCTATTCAGTAAGATTATTTAATTAATTTTTAAACCTTTTAGTTTGGGTAATATAATAACTGAGGAAAAAAATATATTATTTATCTCGGTTATTTTTTAACTTAGGTAAAAAATATCATTTACTTCAAAAAAATTAAGTGAGGTTAAAGAACTTTTTACTTCAGTTATTTTACCTAAGCCAAAAAATTAAGGTAAAGGGGGTGAAATAATAGGTCATTTTTTTGTTGTAGTGCAATAACCGAGGTACATATTTAATACAAATTTTGCACAGAACGTGTCTTCTAAACGGGCCAAGCCACCTACATGGATGGTGACATGATGTGTCCATATTATACCATTATTTTGGGGATCTTTTATACTCATTTTGGTAGGATTTTATGCTTCAGATACTTTATTTTACCTTGAAATCCTATTACTAGAGTTAGGAGCGACTTTATCGCTTTTGTCACTTGTAATAAGGATTCCGTGGGACGAGGTAATTGTTGAAGGTTTGAAGACCTTGAAGAATCCATTTTGAAGACCATGAATACTTTTAAAGACCCAAAGAAAGAAAGAGGTGACTACATGAAGACCAAAGAGAAGAAGTCACTTGAGGGCAGAGAACTTTGGCTGTCGCGAGTTGCGACGCTTGTGTCGCGACCATCTGCCCAGACTTACTTTTTGGGATTTTTGTACTATAAATACTCATCACTTTTCTCTTTCTTCTCAAACTTTTCTCTCCCGATTTCAGCAGCGAAAACCCAGGGGTTTCTTCCATTTTCTACCTTAGTTTCTTCTTGAATTCATGTTTGATTTTCTTTTGTTAATTAGTATGAAATCTAGTAGCTAAA
Source organism: Rubia peregrina (assembly GCA_032355705.1). Lineage (NCBI taxonomy): Eukaryota > Viridiplantae > Streptophyta > Magnoliopsida > Gentianales > Rubiaceae > Rubia > Rubia peregrina. The sequence goes on from JAULKK010290874.1 coordinate 7,119, forward strand.
CATAACCTTGGGAGCAATTGATTAGGCTTCCAAGCTCATGTCTTGAGATCTATTTATAAGTTATTTAATGCTTTGCTACTATGCATTTATTGTCTTGAAATGAGTTGTTGAATTCATTTATGATATTAGAAGTTTGAATATATGAATTGCTTGTATGATTTTGTGTTAGGGTTTGGAGAAAGTAGCCAATTTTCCCTTCTTTGATATGAAATCCAAAAGCATGATTTAGAACTTCAAATGTTGGTGATTTGATGAGTGCTACGTAAATGATAATGTCAAATTCTTTGTCATGTTTATTTGTGTAGCAAATGAGAGAAGTTAATGAGCGTTGAACGTTCTTGACTAATCTTGTATAAATGCATGAATTGGTTCAATGCTTAGACACGGTGTAGTGTTTATAAGTGTTACCAAGTTTGTTGATTCTTTGAACTTAATTCCATTAATGGGATACCTTTAGGCGTTGAACGACTAAAGAGGTCATTAGTGAGGTTTAGCTAGACATGTTGAATTACTCTTGTAAACTACTATCAAAGAAGAATGGAATATGGTCAATGATAGATAGAAGGTTTGGAAGTATAAGTCAATTGCCCCCGAGACTCCGTAATTCGTACTTCATCTCCTTTTAGTGATTGTATGCTTTATTAATTTAACTTGTCTTTAAATTGTTAACTTAGAAAAACCAAACCAAGAAACCCCCTCCCCCCTCTTTATGTGCTTTTATATGTATGCATAAACCTATATCTAGCATAGTATTTGTCATCATATGAGCAAACACTTAGGAATATCTCTTATCTCTGTGGACGACCCCGACTTGCCACTATCTACTTAATTGTAGTTAGAAAGTAAAAAGGACTTAAAAATACATTTTTGAGAGGTACGTCGATGACCTCCCAACTAGGTAAGCCGCGCTGGAAGGTGGCTTGGGCAGCGGCGGAGTGGAATAGCACAATACTGGGGGATGGTGTTGTGGCTATTAGTCATCAAACGGAGATTAAACAAGAGGGCAGTGCAAATGAGGTCAAATATGACGATAATAGATCTAAGGTAAATTCCATTCGATCTGTAAACATGAACTAGATAGTAGAGAAATTGAGCCTGATAGAACTAAGGGGAAATTGTGAGTGGTGCTAGCAGTGGAAACAGGTTCAGTCTAATGGTATGCGAATTGATTATATAGCTCTGAAAATTGTTGATGTTGAAATTGAGATAGAAATTGAATTAGATGATGTGAAGGATGAATTGGATTACTGGAAGAACTATCTGGTTATGTATGTATTTGGGGGTGAGTTAACAATGAATGATGTTAGGATATTTATGAGCAAATACTAAGATTTTGTAGCTCCACCTAAACTTTTTTACAATAAAGAGGGTTATTTCATTATGAGATTTCGATCTATGGATGACAGGGATACAGTGCTTATAAGATGATTGTATACTATATACAGTATGGCTATGTATTTACAGACTTGGAAGCCAAATTTTTATCTAAAAATTATATGGTGAGGATAGTCCCCATTTGGGTAAAGTTGCCAAAACTACCAGGTCATTTGTGGGGTGTAAGTAGCCTTGGAAAAAAATCGATAGTGTAATTGGGAAGCCTCTTTTTACTGATGAGTGCACAACAAATAAACTGAGAATTTCTTATGCAAGAATCCTAGTTGAAGTGGACATGTCTCAAGCAATTCCGAAAATAGTGAACATTAAGGATGTTGAAGGTAAAATGATCAAACAACATGTGGAGTTGGAAGGGAAGTCCTTATTCTATGGTAAATGTCAAATTGGGGGGAGTCGTGTTTGTAGGGAAGTGGAGATGAAAGTGACTAAAAAATGACAGCTGAAATAGAAATCAGATTCAGGTAAAAATAAAGATCAGAACGTGGAGAAATCTGATGCAGTAGTTCAGGAGGAAATGGAAAAGTGGACAGTGGTGCAATCTAAATCCAGGGGAAAGCAGACAAAGAATATAGAGATGAGTACTAAATCTTAAGCAGTAATATGTTATGGAGAATCATCTGGGAATAATAAGAAAGGAATGGGTACTAAAGGAATTTGGGGAGATACATGAGGCAACTATGGACATGTCCCATGATAGGGTCGTGGAATGTGAGGGGGTGGGTTAAATAAAACAGCAAAACAGGCTGAGATTAGCTTCCGTCTCAGAGGCATGGATCTAAAGCTTGTTGTTATCTTGGAAAAAAGAGTTAAAAAGAAAATGCAAAAAAAAGAGTAAGGAAAATGTTTGGTGATAGATGGTGTTTTCTGGGTAATTATGATAAGCATCTTAATGGTAGGATTTGGTTGATGTGGGATATGACTAGAATTGATGTTCAAATGGAAGCTATTACTGATCAAATGATATTGGGCTAGGTAAGAGATAAATCAGGGGATGTATTATTCTGGATTACTACTATTTATGCAGGAAATCAGCTGAAAATGAGAAAAAAAATTGTGGAAAGACATTGAGAATTCTCAGACTCTGGTGCATTGACCTTGGATTCTTATTGGGGACTACAATAATGTTCTGAAAACAATTGATAGAATAAGAGGGAATGATGTTCAACCTAATAAGTTCTATGATCTTGAAGATATGATGGATAGAATCAGATTACGTGAATGTGATAGTTCAGGCGACTATTACACATGGTCGAATACACATGTGGATGGGGTTATTTATTCCAGGATTGATAGGATTGTGGCAAATGTTGTGTGGTCTTTACTAAAGGCAAAATTTATAAAGCAGTAAATTGTACCTTAGTCACACTGATACCGAAGCATCAAATGGCTATGAAGGTCGGGGATTTTAGACCGATTTCCTACTGTTCTACATTGTATAAGATTATCTCTAAAGTCCTTACTAATAGGCTTTGTAGAGTTATAAGTGAGTTGGTGCAGATAAACCAGGCTGCCTTTGTGCCGAGAAGGAGTATTCATGACCATATTTTGTTGGCTTATGAACTAGTTCGAGGGTACAGTCTGAAGAATGGAGAGCTCAGGTGTACCATACAAATGGACATACACAAAGCATATGATACAATATAATGGGAGGTTTTGGAGGAGGTAATGAAGGGAATGTGATTGCTTGGACAGTTCAGCTCAATTCATTATATATATTTTTTTATTTAGTTCATTTCAGTATACTATATTTATCTAAACTCAGTTCATTTCAGTTTATTATATTTATTAAAATGTAGTTCAGTATATTATATTTATTTAAATTCAGTTCTGTTCAATTTATCATATCATTTATTTCAGTTCAATTTATTATATTCATTTATTTCAGTTCAATTTATTATATTATTAAATTAAGTTCATTTATTTATTTTTATCTATTTAAGTTTAATTTTTTCAATTTATTATATTTATTTTCAGTTTCAATATTAATAATATTTACGTTCAGTTCAGTATATTATATTTATTTATGTTCACTTCAATTCAATTTATCATATTTATTTGAATTTATTCCAGTTCATTCCAGTTTTTTTATATTTATTCTATTTCTTTTCAATTCAGTTGAGTATATTATAATTTATTTATTTCATTTCAATCCATTATATTTTTTATTCAGTTTAGTTCAAATATTATATTTATTTAAATTTAGTTAATTATATTTATTTAAGTTCAGTTCAGTACAGTATATTATATTTATTTAAATTCAGTTCAGTATATTATATTTATTTAAATATAGTTCAGTTCATTTCATTTCATTTCATTTTATTATATTTATTTAAATTTAGTTCATTTTAATTTTTTATATTTATTTAAATTAACTTCATTTCAATTTATTACATTTGTTTAAATTCAGTTCAATTTACTATGTTTATTAATATTTTAGTCACTTCAGTTTATTATGTTTATTTAAATTCAGTTCTTTTTAAATATTTATTTAAATTTAATTCAGTTCAGTTTACTATTATATTTATTTAAATTCATTTCAGTTCAGCTTAATATATTTAATAGTTTCTTTCAGTTCATTTTATTATATTTATTTAAATTCAGTTAAGTTATTATAGTTTGTCTCTTTAAAGACCATATTTCCATGGAAAATCAATGTTTAAAGTGCAAATTAGAAAAAATGATGATAAAATTTTGGTTACATGAATCGAGTATAAACTTTATAACCACTACATGTTGCATAATAAAATTTTAATATTGTAACATTTATCTTTTATTATTCAAATTAAACCCCGTCTTTTCATGAGCTTATGGAAAGATGGTCTTTCCCAACACTTTACCCAGTTATTATATCTATTTAAATTCAGTTCAATTTCTTATACTCCAAATATCCCTAGTAATCTCCAAATATCTCCATAATTTCATATCCTTGAAAAAAGTGAAATGTATTCTCCCAATACATAATCAATTACTTCATTTAAACTAGTTTTTCCCAGGAATAAATCGGAATACGTTGGAATGCTGGTATATTGCCAAATCATTTCCTTTATGCAAAACTTAAATATCAAAAAATATTGAACTATTTTCCTTTAAAAATAAAAATTAAACATATTATAATATTATAATATTAATATTAATATATATACACTAAATACCATATCGTGTATAATTATTTACTAAAATTATAAATTATGTTTGAGTCCGTCTCTTGAAAGACGGTCTTTCCATAAGTTAAGGAAAAACCAAGGTTTAAACTGTAAATTTGAAGAAATAAAAATAAAAAATTTGGGTTGTATTAATCTGGTCATAAACCTATCACTCCTAAATGTTGCATAATAAAATTTTAATACTGCAACTAAAACCTTTCACCTTTCTATAATTCCAATTCAACCCCGTCTTTTCATATGCCTATGGAAAGACAGTCCTTCCCAAGACTTTCCCATTATATTTTATAAATTATTTTTCTTTATAAATCTGTTTATCTACACGGGTATTATCTATTATTACTCGAAATCAATTGCCTTACCAGTAAATTCATTTTTTTTTGCTAATGGTCATAGACAATTTGTTGAGTGTCATAAATAAAGGAAAATCTCATCTCAGCAAAACTTGTCCATAATTTTATTGACATACCACTGTATTTTTTATCTTAAATATTATAATATTTTATAAAATTTAAATATAGTATTTTAAAAGTTAAAACAAGTAATCATGTGTATTTGAATGTGAAACTGTTTAATTGGATGTGACACATATTCATTTTTTGGTTGTTTTTGTGATTTTGACAAACTTTCCTTCTATGGCAAGATTTCTTCAATTTCATCCACTCATTCTACTTTTTCATTTCTAAATTCAATTTCATCCACTCATTTCATTTACTTAAATCCAAGCACCTATACCTATGGTGCCACATCCAACGAAACGGAGGTAGTATAAGACAAAGTCTTGGAAAAAAATATCTTTTCACATGCCTATGGGAAAATGGGGTTAGATTAAAATTATAAAAAACTAAAGGGTTTTAGTTACAATATTAAAATTTTATTATGCAACGTGTAGTAGTTACAAGTTCATGACCCGATTAATTCAACCCAAAATTTTTTATCTTGATTTCTTCTAATTTGCGGTTTAAATCTTGGTCTTTCCATAACTTATGTAAAAACCGTCTTTCAAGAGACAGACTCAATATATAATATAAAAATATATTTAAATTTAATATGTAATTTAGCAAATATAATGTATAACTAAAAAACACAATAAACTGTTCATAAACTCATGAACATGCGCTTATCAAGAAACCCACTCTTTATGATTTACTACATTTATGGTTCTCTTCAGGATGAACTTAAAGTAAAATAAAATAAAGAAAAATGTGCATTTATGCCCTCATGTTCCTTGTTTTGTTCACATATACTCTCCAGTTTTTTAAAAGTGCATTTGTAACCCCTGGTGACATCTAAAAACTTGGTCAACTTTGGTCATTATCAGACTCAAAGAAAATGATTGTTTTGGCCCTAAAAAACCAAAAAAAATAGAAATAAATTTCAGATTTTGCCTCATATCTTGAATCCGTTCAAGTAATCCAACATAGACGAGAGAAATCCGCTGGAATTAGGGTTGGAAACAGAAACTAAATCTCACCCGACCAAGTCGCAGATGAAGAGTTTCGAATCCTAGTCCAGATCACACTGTTTTTTAACTCAAAATTTTGACAAGGCATTTTTATATCAATGTTGATGAGGGGTGGGCCCCACTTCAATGGAGGGTAAAATGGTCCTTAGCTTTTCAAAAATAAAGTGGAGGTTATTTTGGTAATTTTAATATTTCCTAACACAGGAAAATAATAGGTCAACGTCGGAATCAGATAGAAGGGGTAT
>JAULKK010290881.1:0-13384 GCA_032355705.1 Rubia peregrina
TGTAAACAAATCTGAGAACCTAGACCTGGACATATCTTGTTCCACTGCTGCACCGCCGTTCCTCCACCACCTGCCTACTAAATCTAAGCTCTTCCTCCGCCAACTTCAACCCCTTAGCCCACCACCCCCTTAAAACCTAGCCCCACCGCAACCCGCGTCCTCCGCCGCCTACCCTAGCACAACACCTCACCGCAACTTGCCTCCTCCACCTTCTTCACCCCCTAAATCCACCACCCCCTGAAAACCTAGACCCACCGCGACCCACCTTTAACGCCACCTTCACCTCCTAAACCCACCACCACTTGAAAACCTAGCCACGCCACGACCCCGTCTCCTCCACCACCTTCCGTTGAATGAGTATATGTGGTTGCAAAATACGATCAACTTGAATTTAAAGGGATGAGAAATGAAAGGGCTGAGAGGGAAAAAAAGAGGGGTGATGAAAGAAAGATATGCTGCGAAATGAAAGGGCCGAGAAGGAAACAAAGAGGGGTGATGCAATCTAGGGTTTAGGGGTATTGTAGGTATTTCATTTTGTTTTGTTTTTTCATAGGGGTAAAATAGTCTTTTTACTAAATTCTAGCCTGAAACTTCCGGAAAAGGTTAAATGTGCACATACACTAACTATCTAAAGTTATATTTGCACTTTCAATTATCACGGAGTTATATGTGCACTTTTGGGAATTAGGTAAGGTTATATATGCACTTCGCTCTTAATTAAATTACCCAAAACACATATGCACGTGGGTGCACACACCCTCTCACATTCTAGTGTACACATATGTGCATTACTAATGCAAATTAAGAATTGGAACATATTGAGTTCTGCCCTCCGCCACCCGCCTCCTGAATCTAAGCAAGCTCTTCCTCCATGGCCTTCAACCCTTCAGCCTACCACCCCCTGAAAAGTTAGTGTCTCCACAACCCGCTTCCTCAGCCGCCTCTGCCACCACCTCCTGCACCGTCTTCCCTGTAAATAAATCTGAGAACCTGGCCATATCTCGTTTCACTGCTGCACCGCCGTTCCTCCGCCACCCGCCTCCAAAATCTAAACAAGCTCTCCCTCCATCGACTTCACCCCCTTAGCTCACTACCCCCTTAAAACCTAGCCTCACCGCAACCCGCTTCCTCCACCACCTGCCCTAAAACAACCTCTCAATGCGACTTGCCTCTTTCACCGCCTACACCCCCTTAAACCCGCCACCCCCTAAAAACCTAGATCCACTGCAACCAACCTTTTCCGCCACCTTCACCCCCTAAAGATCTAGCCACAACACGACCCATCTCCTCCGCCGCCTTCCGTTTAATGAGAATCCGTGGCTGCAAAATTCGATCAACTTGAATTGAAAGGGCCGAGAAATGAAAGTGCCGGGAGGGAAAGAAAGAGGGGTGATGAAAGAAAGATATGCAGCGAAATGAAAGTGCCGAGAAGGAAAGAAAGAAGGGTGACGAAATCTAGGGTTTAGGGGTATTGTAGGTATTTCATTTTGTTTTGTTTTCTCATAGGGTTAAAGTTGTATTTTCTCTAAATTCCAGCCTTAAACTGCTGGAAAGGTTATATGTGCACATACACTAATTATCTAAAGTTATATTTGCACTTTCAATTGTTAGAGGGTTATATGTGCACTTTCATGAATTATGTAGGGTTATATATGCACTTCGCTCTTAATTAAATTACCCAAAACACATGCACGTGGGTGCACACACACTTCCACACGCTAGTGCACACATATGTGCATTACTAATGCAAATTAAGAATTGGAACATATTGAGTTCTTCCCTTCGCCACCTGCCTCCTGTATCTAAGCAAGTTCTTCCTCCATCGCCTTCAACCCTTCAACCTACCACCCCCTGAAAACTTAACTTCTCTGCAACACACTGACTCCTCCACCTCCGCCTCCTCCGCCATCTGCCCTGTAAACAAATATGAGAATCTATCTCCGGCCATATCTAGTTCTAATGCTTCCCCGCCGTTCATCCGCCACCTCCTGAATCTAAGTAAGTTATTCCTCCATCGCCTTCACCCACTTAGCCCACCAACCCCTTAAAACCTATCCCCACCGCAATCCGCTTCTTTCTCCGTACTCCTTACCACAACCCCTCACTGTGACTTGCCTCCTCCACCGCCTTCACACCTTAAATCTACCACCCCCTGAAAACCTAGACCCACCGTGACCCTCATTTTCCACTGATTTCACCCCCTAGACCCACCACCCCCTGAAAACCTAGCCACACCATGACCCATCTCCTCTGCCGCTTTCCGTTGAATGAGAATCTGTGGCTGCGAAACACGATCAATGATGTGTTCATTTTATACAGTTATTTGGGGACTTTTTTGGATTTATTTTTGTACACTTTTGTTCTCTATGTATGGAATTTTGCCTTGAAATTATCTAAGGAGAGTTAAGAATGACTTTGCTCTTTTATTACTTTTCTAGAGGATTTTGTGTAACAAGCAAAATGTCGGAAGACTTTGCAGACCTGCTTTCTAGCTTTGAAGACTAGAAGGATTAAAGGAAAGTGATGTGAAGAGGAGGACTTGAGACAAGGAAATGAACGAAATCAATATGCTGAATCTAGGCTCCGTCGCAACTCGCGATAGATGGGTGGCCAGAAATCTTTCCTTCTTTTTGTACTATATATACGAAACCATATCCTCTCTCTCCACAACTCTTTTTCTTCCTGCAATTTTCTTGGTTTGAAACGTAGTTTCTTCTTCTTCTTTTCTTAGTTTTTGTACATTAGTTATGTGTTTTCATTATCTAGGATAGTAATCTTCTTGGGAGCAATGGATAGAAGCTTCTTTATCCAGGTCTTGAGAATTATTTCCATCTATTTAATGCTTTCTTTATTGTACATTTATTGTGCTTTGAATTTGGTTGTTGAATTCATTAATGGTGTTGGAAGTTTAAGTATATGAATTGCTTGTATGATTTCTTGTTCGGGTTGGGAGAAAGTAGCTAATTTCCCCCTCTTTTGATATGGAATCCAAGGGCATGAATTAGAGCTTCTAATATGGTTGATGATTTGATGAATGCTAGATGAATGTGATAATGTCGAATTCTTTATCATGTTTGTTTTGTGTAGAAAATGAGAGAAGTTTATAAATGTTGAACGTTCTTGACTAATCTTGTGTAAATGCATGAATTGGTTCAATGCTTAGACACGGTGTAGTATTCATAAGCGTTACCAAGCTTGTTTATTATTTTTACTTAATGCCATTAATGGGATACGTTTAGGCATTGATCGACTAAATGGGTCATTAGTGAGGTTTAGTGAGAGATGTCGAATTCACTCTTGTAAACTACAAACAAAGAAGGATAGAATATTTATCTTCACAACAAGTAGAAAAAGTATTGAATAGGTTGTAGATTCAATGATAGATAAGAGGTTCAGAAGTGGATATCTATTGCCCCCAAGGCTTTGTCATTTCTAGTTTTTACCCCCTTTTCTTAGTTTGTTGCATAACTAGCAAAGTTACTTGACTTTGCTAGTTGTCCCCCCCTACTTTCTTTTATATAACTATGTATAGATACATCTAGGCTTATATCCACCCTTATATGTGTAAACACTTAGGAAAATCCCTCTTCTCTGTGGACGACCCCAATTTACCACTATCTACTTAATTGTATTTAGAAAGCATTTAGGGCTTATAAAATAGTAAATTTGAAAGGTACGGGGACAACCTCCCAAATTTTGACACCGCTGCCTGGGAAGAGGCATTTATTTTTAAGTGTTTGGGCATATTTGATTGACTATTAGCTAGTTGTTTTATTTGCCTTTTCGTTTTGGCTATTTTTGTTTGGAGTAGGTATTGTTCGAGTTCTTGGTGAATTCTTATTGAGAATCCTTGCACTATCATTCCAACCTTTTTGAAACAAAAAAAAAGGAACATCTCACCTTGAGGGAAATCATGATGAGAAGAGATACTCAACGGGTAATATTTTGTAGGATTTGTCATTCCGACCATCCTACTGAATCTTTCTATATGTTAAGGGATAGGCACTATGAGGAAGAAAGAACCGCTGGTTTTCAAAACCAAGGGTATTATGAAAAGTGCTATCAAGAGAATGGAGTTGATGGTTTTCAAGGGCAAGAAGCTCTAGAATGGTATTCGTACCACGATTCTGACAATCTATAGTGGAGTGGTAATTTGGATTTGTGGTATGAAAATTAGTTGGAAAACCAACCTTACGAGTAATATAGTTATCCCTCACCACCTTACACCATACCACAAAACCAAGGTGAAACGGAAGGTTTAAGTTTCACAAATGCGGAGATCATGGATACATGAGCAAATTTGACAAGATTAGCCAAGATTAATGAGGAAGTGGAAGCTCAAACTTCCTCAAGACTCAAGGCTTTGGAGGGGCATGTAAGCAACATGATGGAAGAGGTGATCCGAATGGAAGCTCGTTATTCCGAAGATACACCATCCCAAGTCGAACTCGAAGATATGGTGAGTGAGGTCACCTTGATGAATGAGTTCGAGTTCGAAGGGGATGATGAGTCGGTAGTTAATAAAAAGAAGTTGAGGAAGATGTGATTGTACGATATCCATTGCCATCATCACCCCTACCCCCACCTAGTGAACCGATTTCACCATTTTCAAAAGTTTTGAAGGAGATAAGAGAGGAGCAAAAAGACTATACCAAGACTCCTAACCACCCCACCCCTTTAAAACCAACTCCACCTCCACAAGACTTTCCTTTTAAAAGTTTCGTACCCCCATCTTTCTACTTGTTTATGCTCATGGTGAAGGGGTTCAAGCCTTCACCATATGGATAACATTAGGGTCATGCCGATGGCCTTAAACATACGGAGCTAAGTCGCACCAATGACGTATATAAATTCAGTTTTTATTTTGGTGTTTGTCATTTTTTTGTCAATATTTTATCTTCATATTTTGACGGTGTGTTTCCATGATTTTGTAGCAAAGTGACGTGCATTTAATTGGAGAGGATGAATGAATGATAGCCATGACAAAGGGAAGAAAACTTGGAAAATTGATAAGAAAACTTTGTCAGTTGCGAGTCGCAACAAACAGGGGAAATTTTCATCTTCCAGTTTTAGTTAATCGCGAGTCGCGAAGGAAGTGTCGCGAGTCGCAAAGGAAGTGTCGCGAGTCGCAAAGACATTTTCCCGAGTCGCGAAGACATTGTCGCAAGTTGCAAAATGTCTTTCGCGATCGCGACAGAATCAGGAACATTTTTTGAAAATTACAACTCTCAGGACCAATTGTTCGTGAGTCGCGATGGTCCTTTCGCGACTCGCTACATCACGCTTACATCACGAGTCACAACACTGAGCCTGAGCACTCCATAATTCTTCCTTCTTCTCCACAAAATACTTCCATGAACCACCACACCTCCACTCATTTCTCCACCATCTTACATATATAGACATGATAATTATTATTTTTTATAGTTATCTTTGTTGATTTTAGTGTCCCAACTACATCACTGTGACTTTGATTGTTAAAATCTATAATGATGCTTGGATATTTGTTTATATATGTTGGATAAATTTTTATTGGATGATTGCATAGGGGCGAATGTATGAAGGTGTGGTTGTTCTTTGGGAATGTTATGGTTCTTAACTTTCAATGTTAAACCTAACAATTCAAATCCCTATGTATTTGTGAGTTTGATGTTGTTCTATGTGATGTTAGTTCTAGATCAGATTGTGCCAAGGATACAACATGTTGCTCGAGGGGTGCGACACCTCTACGCCCCCTCCAATTTTGGTACCAATTTCGGGACCAAATTTAGACGAATACATGGGATTGCACTGTACAACCGGTAACTATGCGGAGAAATGAGAGTCACTTTACCTCGTACCTTGAGTTTTATCGTTCTTACCTTATATGTTTACATTGATGGCAAAGTAATGTTTTAAGTGTGGGGAGGGGTTAAAGGACTTACATGCGTGTATGCTTGATCCTGAAAGCTTTTTGCTACTTTGGATTGGAAAAACATGGGAAAATTTCAAAATGAAAACTTCAAAATGAAATTTTAAAAATGAAATTTTAAAAATTTAAATTTTTTTTGAAAATGAAAATAAAAGGAAACCCCGCTAAGTTGAAAATCCAAGAGAGAAATTTAGGCAACATTGGGGGCCCCGATAAGTCGAAAACTTGAAATGATAGCCTAGGTAAAAATGAGAGGCTAAATGTGGGTGAGATGTGAGCCTAAAAAATATGATGTGTGGCTAGGATGAAACCCTAAGGGGCTCCTAGGTAAAATGAGAGAAAAACAGAAAAAGAAAATTTTGTTAAAAATCTACTCATTTTCCGGCGTTGGAGTCATAAGGTTGCGGTTGATATATGGATGAATCGGGTAGCCTAACATCATAATACTTCTTGAGATTGGATAACTTAGTGGGGAAAACGAAGTAGGATTGTCAATTCTTGATTGTTTAGGTACTTCGTTTTGGTTGATATATTGGTATGAAGTGAAGTATGTGCTTAAACTTCTCATATGGTTTGAACTTCATTTTATGGCATTGGATATTGGGATTATCAATTCCGGACTTTGAAATGTTTTTTTATGGGTATGAATGAATTGATAGGTGGTATGTTTGATTAGATTTACGAATTGGGGTTGTGTGAAGGAAAAAATTCTCATTTGATCTTTGATTTTGGGACTTATGATATTGAGAGTTTTTGTGAGGTTTTGATTTGGGGATATATTAGTATTAGGATTTGGACATGTGAAATTATTTTTGTTCTTAAATTTTTCTTACTCGAGGACGAGTAAGGTTCAAGTGTGGAGAGATTTTGATGTGTCCATTTTATACGGTTATTTTGGAGACTTTTTGGATTCACTTTTATACATTTTATGCTCTAAATGTGGCATTTTGCCGTGAAATTATCTAGGATGAGTTAAGAGCGACTTTACACTTTTATTACTTTTCTAGGGAATTTTATGTGACAAGGAAAATGCTGGAAGACTTTGAAGGCTTCGAAGACTATCTTTGAACATTTAAGACCACGAAGACTACATTTTGAAGACAATGAAGACCTTGAAGACTCGAAGAAGAGAAGATGAGACAACCACACTTGGACCAAAAAGAAGAAAACTTTTGAGGGCAGAGTACTCAGCCCATCGCGAGTCGTGGCGGGCCTCTGCCCAAATATGCTTTTTGGACTTTTTCTTTTAGTATAAAAACTCTCTAATTTTCTCCTTCATGTATCTTTTTCTGGCCCGATTCCACAGCTCTTAAAAACCCTATATTTTCATCTTTTCCATCTTTGTTTTATCTTGAATTCATATTTGATTTGCTATTGTCGTTTAGTATGAACTCTAGTGGCTAAACTTAACCTTGGGAGCAATTGATTAAGGCTTCCAAGCCCATGTCTTGAGATCTATTTGTAAGCTATTTAATGATTTGCTATTGTATATTTATTGTGCTTGAATTTGGTTGTTGAATCCATTAATGGTATTGGAAGTTTTAGTATATGAATTGCTTATATGATTATGTGTTAGGCTATGGAGAAAGTAGCTAATTCTCCTTTCTTTTGATATGATATCCAAAGGCATGAATTAGAGCTTCTAATATGGTTAATGATTTGATGAATGCTAGATAAATGTGATAATGTCAAATTCTTTGTCATGGTTGTTTTGTGTAGCAAATGAAAGAAGTTTATGAACGTTGACCGTTCTTGACTAATTTTGTATAAATGCATGAATTGGTTTAATTCTTAGATACGGTGTAGTGTTTATAAGTGTTACAAAACTTGTTGATTCTTTGTACTTAATCCCAGTAATGGGATACCTTTAGGCGTTGAATGACTAAATGGGTCATCAGTGAGGTTTAGCAAGAGATGTTGAATTCACTCTTGTAAATTACTATCAAAGAAGGGTAGAAGATTTATCTTCACAACAAGTTGTAAAAGTGTTGAATAGGTTATATGTTCAATGATATATAAGAGTCTTGGAAGTATAAGTCAATTGCACCCAAGATCCCATAATTCGATTTTAAACTCTCCTTAGTAATTGTTGACTAATTAGTAGATTTGTACGGTTTGCTAGTTTAACTTGTCTTTAAATTGATAACTTAGAAAAACCAAACCAAAACCCCCCTTTTTAATAAGCTTTTATATGTATGTATATCTTTATATCTATTGTAGTATTTACCATTATATGAGCATACGCTTAGGAAAATCTCTTGTCTCCGTGGACGAACTGGACTTGCCATTATCTACTTAATTGTAGTTAAGAGAACTTTAGGGCTTAAAAATAGTACCTTTGAGAGGTACGTTTATGACCTCCCAAATTTTAGCACCGATGTCTGGGACAGGGCGTATATTTTTAAGTGTTTGAGCATATTATGTATGAATATGTACTAGTTGTGAATATTTGTTAATTGATTTTTATTTGGTTTTTATTTGATCTTTGTTTGGCTTGGAGACATATTGTTCGAGTTCTTGATATATGGTTCGTACTCGATCCTCTTCACAAGAACCCCTGCACTACGATCCCGAGTTAGAATTGAACTTGAGAAGGTCTAGGAGGCTTTCTTTGGAAAGTGTGAATAACAACCCTCCTAGTGACCATTTTGCAGAATCTTCTACCTCTATGGATCATCACGAGGAGCATGAGGATGAAATTCTGGGAGGAGTACCTCAACATCCTCCCATTTAAGGGAGGAACATCCCGTTGAGACAAATCTCTTTGAGGGAGGTTATGGTTCCAAATCTACAGCAACAACCGATGTGCATCACATATCTAGCGGTTGAAGCTAATGACCATTTTGAGTGAGGAACATCCCATTGAGACAAATCTCTTTGAGGGAGGTTATGCTACCATCCTTTCTTGGTAGGAAAGGGGAAGACCCTAACAAACACCTCGATTTTTATATGGTTTTACGGGAATGCTTTCCGAAAGGGTGAATGAGGAGCTTTATATGTTAAAGGCTTTCCAATTTTCATTGTGAGATGTAGCAGGAGATTGGTTACATTATCTTCGACCCGGGAGCACCACCTCGTGGTTTGAATTGAGAAGAAAGTTTCTCTCTAAATACTTCCCAACTTCAAAATCTGTCATCTTGAAGAAGGATATAAGCAATATCATCCAATGACACGAAGAGTCCTTTTATAACTATTGGGTGAGGTTCAAGAAACTTCTCTCTACTTTTCTGTATCATGGCTACTCGGATGGGTATTTGGGCTATTATTTCTACAATGATCTTCTTGATCAAGATCAAATGCTAGTAAGGGAATTTTGTAATGGTTCTCTTGGGAACAAGTCCTTGAGGGAAGAAATGGAGCTATATGAGGAGCTAGCCAAAGAATCAAGAAATTTTAGCTCAAGAGTTGATTTAAGAAGGAAAAAATCCAACAATTAAAGTGTTACTTCCAATCATGGAAAGCTTGAAGACCAAGTCTCGACCTTACTTCTATGGTCAAGACTTTGATGACACAGTCCGGGGAAAAAACTCGTGTAAAGTCTTGCGAGATTTGTTCTTCTCCATATCCAACTGATTCATGTCATACTTTGCAAGATGATTATGAGAAGAAATTGGTGCCATGGGGTATCAAGGAGGGAAAGGATACCAAAAACAAGGGTGTCGAGGAGGGAAAGGCCACTAAGAAGGCGGAGATTACCAAAACCGGCCTTACATTGTGGCTAACCAAGTCCACCTAAATCTCCGATATGGGAATACACAAGGAGCCTAAATTATTCAACCTTATCGTCCTCCCCAACAAAAATATTGTCCACCACAACCTTTATACCAAAGGCTTAGTGATAAGCTCAAAATCAAGGTGAAATTTTGGGGATGTCAATGGAGGAAATCATGGAAGCCATTGGAAAGTTGACCATATGTGCATATAAGGCCGAGAAACACCAAGACAAGACCGAATCTAGCATAAAAAATCTAGAGACGCAAGTGAGCCAAATGGCTCAAATCTTGAATCGAATGGAGGGAAGAGATTCGGGGAAACTTCCATCTCAACCGGAGCTCAATTCTCGAAAAAAAATGTATCACTTTCAGAAGTTGTAAGGAGGTTGGCGATTCCTGGGAGGATGAACTGGTTATGCAAAACCAGTTGTGGTTGAAGTGTTTGAAAGGGAAGTTGAAGAAGAGGCCGAGAAAGTGGGCAATGAAAATTGAGGAAGGGAAAGGAGAAAAAAGAGGATATTACCATTGAAAAATTGACATCCATTCCCGAACCTTCATCCCCTCCTCACAAGAAGTCAAAGATGGTGGAAATATCTCCATATGAACTGGAACCATCATTTTCGGAGGCTCTGAAGGACAAGAGGAGGAAGGAAGACAACAAGGACATTTACGAAGTCTTTCGTATATGTGAAGTAAGTATTCCTCTCTTAAATTCCATGGAAAAAATTCCAAGTTATGCAAAATTTCTTAAGGAATTCTGTGTTGTGAATAGAAAACAAAAGGCCAAAAATAAGATTAAAAAGGGGAGAAATGAGCATGTTTTCGCTTAGTGCAAAAGGGAGTTACCACCTAATTGTAGTGATCCCGATATGTTCACCATACCTTGCATTATAGTAAACGCACATTTTGAAAAAGCCATGAGATCTAGGTGCATCCACAAATGTAATTTTTTATTGTTTGTATGAGAGCCTCAATTTGGGTACGTTGCATAAAACCAGGGTGGTTATCCAATTAGCCGATCTTTTTAGAACATATCCTAAAGGGATTGTCGAGGATGTGTTGGTTAAGGTGGATTCCTTAATATTCTCCACATATTTCTATGTCTTAGATATGGAGCATGATAAACATGCCGCTCCAATTTTGTTGGGAAGGATATTTTTGAAAACCTCTAGGACAATGATTGATGTGCACAATGGTACCCTCACCATGGAATTTGATGCGATTAAAGTAGAGTTTAACATAAATGACTCAATGAAGTATCCAAATGAAGAATATCCTTTCCATGCCTTAGATGTTATAAATGATGTAGTGCAAGATATTTTTGAATTAAGTCATGATGATTCCTTGTTAGTTGTTGTATAATGTGATAATCATGATGCATAAAACGTATATTATATGAGTACTAACTTGAAGGAAATATTTGAGGTCTTGGATGAGCTTAAAAGATGAATTTGAACCATCTTCATCTACCTTTAGAGGAATTCAAGAAACTATAAATCTTGGCATCAATGAAGAAAGCCACGGTGATTGAGCTTAAACATTTTCCAAGTTACCTCAAGTATGCATTTCTCGGGGAAGGGAAAACACTCCCGGTCATTATTTCAAGTAAACTTACAAAGGTACAAGAGGAGAAGCTAATGGAGGTTTTGCAGGAAAATAAGGAAGCAATTGGATGGACTATTGCTGACATCAAAGGTATATACCCATCCACTTGCATGCACCAAATCTTGTTGGAAGATAATGCAAAACCCGTGTAACAACCTCAACGCCGTTTGAATCCACCTATGATGGAGGTGGTAAAGGCCGAGATCTTTCAATTGCTTCAAGCCGAGATGATTTATCCAATTTCAAATAGCAAATGGGTAAGTCCAACACAAGCGGTGCCAAAGAAGAGTGGGGTAATTGTGGTTGAAAATGACAAGGGTGAAATGGTGCCCACTCGCGTCCAAAATGGGTGGCGCGTTTGCATTGATTATCGAAGGTTAAATACAGTAATCCGAAAAGATCATTTTTTGTTAATGTTCATTGATCAAATGCTCGAGAGGCTTGCAAGTCACCCATATCATTGCTTTTTTATGGGTACTCCGGTTATTTTCAAGTAGTCATTGCCATAGAGGACCAAGAGAAGATGACCTTCATGTGACCCTTTGATACGTTTGCTTACCGGTGTATGCCTTTTGGGCTATGTAATGGCCCCACCACTTTCCAAAGGTATATGGTAACCATTTTCTTAGAATTTGTTGAAAATTTTGTTGAAAATTTCATGGATGATTTCACCATTCATGGTAATTCCTTCGATAATTGTTTAGCAAATTTAGCACAAGTTCTTAAGTGTTGCATTGATACTAATATTGTGTTAAATTCTGTGAAATGTCATTTTATGGTAGAACAAGCCATTGTCTTAGGCCAAATTGTCTCCTCTGATGGTATTTAGGTAGACAAGGCAAAGATAGGCACAATTAAAACCTTTCCTTATCCTACTAATGTTCCCGAAGTGCATTATTTTCTTGGCCATGCAGGATTCTACCGCGGGTTCATAAAGAACTTTTCAAAAATTACATCTCATTTGTACAAGTTAGAGAAAAAGGAGGCGAAATTTGTGGTGGACAAGGGTTGTAAATGGGTCTTCAATTGATTGAAGGAAAGGCTAGTTTTGGCCCCTATTATTCAACCCCTGAACTGGTCCATGCTTTTTGAGATCATGTGTGATGCAAATGATTATGCCATCGAAGCAATCCTTGGTCAAAGAGTGGGGAGAATGCCTCGCGCCATTTACTATTCATATATGGATCTCAATGAGGCCCAAAGGAACTACTCCACAACGAAAAAAGAATTGCTTGTTGTGGTATTCACCTTAGAAAAGTTTTGATCTTATTTGCTTGGTACTAAAGTTATTGTGTACACTGACCATGCAGCGCTTCGTCACTTGATGACGAAGAAAGAGGCCAAGCAGAGATTGATTAGATGGATATTTTAAATTGAGGGAGTTTGACTTGGAGGTCCGAGACAAGAAAGGTACGGAAAACCTTGTTACCAATCATTTGAGCCAGTTGGTTCCATACCAAAATGCTGAGGTAATGTCACCAATGAAGGAACATATACGTGAGGAATTCCCCGATGAACATTTGTTCGCTATCGAGAACATGCAACCGTGGTATGCCGACATTGTGAATTTTCTTGTCTCTGGTAAATTTCCTTCCCATTTCAAGAAGGTTGAAAAAAACAGGCTAAAGAGTGATGTTAGGAATTATGTGTGGGATGATCCAGTTTTTTGGAAACATTTTGTTGATCAGGTTGTTAGGAGATGTATTCCTGATAATTAAGTGCACTCAATTCTTTGTTTTTGTAATTATTATGCATGTGGCGGTCATTTTTGGAGCAAAGAGGACCGCTAGAAAAGTGCTAGAAAGTGGATTTTATTGGTCTACCTTGAATAAACATGCATACACTTTTTGCAAAACTTGTGATGAGTGTCAGAGAGTAGGAAATATTTCCTCGAGGAATGAGATGCCTCAAAAACCTATATTGTATTGTGAAATCTTTGATGTTTGGGGCATTGACTTTACGAAACCTTTCACTAACTCTTTTGACTTTACATATATTTTTGTCGTTGTTGATTATGTGTCAAAGTGGGCTGAAGCAAAAGCCACTAGGACTGATGATTCTAAAGTGGTTGCAGATTTCTTGAAAGATAATTCTTTTCTAGGTTTGGGGTCCCCCGAACCTTGATTAGTGACCGTGACACCCATTTTTGCAATTG
>JAULKK010290891.1:0-13383 GCA_032355705.1 Rubia peregrina
TGGATCATGTAAAAACTTTAAAGCTTGTGCTTCTGGTTTTGGTGAAATGAAAATCTACATTACATAAAAAAAGGTTGCTTGAAAGAACCTTAGTCCAAATAAGACACGATCACATAGCCTTAACAATCAATGGTCTCGGATTGACTAGGGATCTTCTAACTTAGCTGAGGAAGAGGCACAATAATGGGTGGTTGTGGTTATCCTTATGAAGGAAGAGAAAATGGCTCAACTCAACCAAAATCTATCAGAAATCCAAGTAACTTCAGTTCAAATAACCAAGAGCACATCCTAGAAGAGACTAATTGTGACTTGGGAAAGTCTAAATGCCACGTTTAACTTGTATCGAGTTGAAACCACGTACTTGATACAAAAACACTTATACTTAAGCATTATGAGGCAAGGAAATCAAACCGTGGATGAATACTCGCAATATCTTCAACTAACCAAGAGAAGGGTTAGTGTGCGAGAGGATGATGCATTCGTGAAGAACCTATTTAACAAGGAACTAATGGTGAATATCTAAATACCGATAAATCTTCAACAAAAGGTATCAATGAGGGAGTTATTTGTGAAACCAAGGTTGGTTTAAAGAACCTTAAAGCCAAATAAGACCCGATTACATAGCTTTAACAATCAATGGCCTTGGATTGAATCGGCATCTTTAATTTCGCCGAGGAAGAGGCACAACCATGGGCGGTTGTGGTCATAACCAAACATATTCAAATCAAACTATTTATCCTTATGAAGGAAGAGTGTCTGGCTCAAATCAACCATAATATAAAAGAAATCCAAGTAACTTCAGTTTAAAGAACCAAGAGCACATCCTAGAAGAGATTAATTGCAACTTGGGAAAGAATTAATGTCACAGTTCATTTGTATCTAGTTCCAACCACGTACTTATAACAAAAACACTCGTACTGAAGCAATATGAGGCAAGGAAATCGAACCGTGGATGAATACTTTCAATATCTTCAACTAACCAATAGAAGGGTTGGTGTTCGAGAGGATGATGCATTTGTGAAGAACTTGTATACCAAAGGACTAATGGAGAATCTCTAAATACCAATAAATCTTAAAGAAAGGTATCAATGAGTGAGTTTTTTTTTGAAACCAAGTTTGGTTGAAAGAACTTTAAGGATAAATAATACGCGATCACATAGCTTTAACAATTAATGGTCTCAAATGACCCGGGATCTTCTAATTTTACCGAGGGAGAGGTACAATCATGGGTGGCTGTGGTCATACCCAAACATATATTCAAATCAAACTGTTTGTCCTTATGAAGGAAGAGTGTCTGGCTCAAATCAACCACAATCTATCAGAAATCCAAGTAACTCAGTTCAAAGAACAAAGAGCACATCCTATAAGAGACTAGTTGCAACCTGGGAAAGAATGAATGCCGCACTTCATTTGTATCGAGTTCCAACCATGTACTTGATAAAAAAACACTCGTACTTAAGCAATAAAAGGCAAGGAAATTTAACCGTGAATGAATCCTTGCAATATCTTCAACTAACCAAGAGAAGGGGCTAGTGTGCTAGAGGATGATGCATTTGTGAACAACCTATTTACCAAGGAACTAATGGTGAAAAATTGAATACCAATAAAGCTTTAACAAAAGTTATCAATGAGTGAATTATTTGCAAAACCAAGGGTTGTTGAAACAACCTTAAAGCCAAATAAGACCCGATTACATAGCTTTAACAATCAATGGCCTCAGATTGACTCAGGATTTGTTAACTTCACCGAGGAAGAGGCAAAACCATGGGTGGCTGTGTCATAACCAAACATATTCAAATCAAACTATTTGTCCTTACGAAGGAAGAGTGTCTGGCTCAAATCAACCATAATCTATAAGAAATCCAAGTAACTTCAGATCAAAGAACCAAGAGCATATCCTAGAAGAGACTAATTGCAACTGGGGAAAGAATGAATGCCACGCTTCATTTGTATTGAGCTCCAACCATGTAGTTGATACAAAAAAACTCGTACTTAAGCAGTATGAGGCAAGGAAATCAAACAGTGGATGAATACTTGCAATATCTTCAACTAACCAAGAGAAGGGTTAATGTGCGAGAGGATGATGCATTTGTGAAGAACCTATTTACCAAAGAACTAATGGAGAATATCTAAAAACCAATAAAGCTTCAACAAAAGGTATCAATAAGTGAGTTTTTTTATCGAAAAGTTTTTCTATTGAAATCAACTAAAGTAAGATACTAGTTTAGTTCCTCAGGTCATTTTCTGCCCGTATCTGTTATGACAAGAGATCTAATTTCAATTCTCTAGCTTGGAAAATTCTTTGGTTCCTTTCCAACCAGATTTGATATAGAGTAGTGGATAACAAGTTCAGCCTTTTCCACTTCTTCCTGATCATGAGGCAGTAGATGTTCCTCTTCAAATCTCTCAAGCTTGATCTCGTTCCCAGTGAAAGCCTTTGTAGCATTAACTTAGTAAACGGGCATTCCACAAACAGATGGGCAGCATTATCCTTGCATCCCTGACATAGGCTACGCAGTGATCCCCTTGGAATTACTTTGAACCTATCTAATCTTGCCACAGTGGGCAGCCTGTTCCTGCATAACATCCATAGAAAGAATTTTTGTTTTGGCTGAATTCTAGCCCTCCAATCAGTTTGTGTTCCTCTCTTTTGTATGTTATATGCCTTCCTTATGCAGAATTGACCTCTTCCATTTGTGCATCTCCCCAAACTGTCCACCAGCTGTTTCTTCAGTCTTATTAATGATTTCCAGCCCTAAATGTGGGTATCTGATCCCTTGTAGGTCTTGAAGTCTTGGCCCGTTAGGTAGTATGCATGAACCCATTTTATCCACAATATGTCCTTCTTGGAGTATACATCCCAAATAAGCTTACACAGCGAGGCTTTGTTCCATAAGGAGGGGTCTCTGATTCCCCAACCCCAGCTTCTTTTGCCCTGAACATGGTGTCCCATGCTACAGATGTAAACCCTTTCCTCCATTTTTTTCTCCCCCAAATGAAATTTCTGCACAGATCCACTATATCATTGTGTATACTTTCAGGTAATCTGAATACATTAGTCTAATATCCAGATATGATGAGTAGGACTGAGTTTACCAATTGCACCCTTCCAGCATATGACAGGTTTCTAGAATCCCATCTTCTCAGCCTCACCCTGATCTTGTCTAGCAAAATATCACAAGTTCTTGCATTCCATCTCACAGAATTCAGGGGCAGTCCTAGGTATTGCAAGGGGAGCTCTCCTCTAGTGAATTGTACTATCCCTGTCAATAGTACCTTTTCCTTCTCATTCATTTTGGAAAAGTACACTAGTGATTTACGTTGATTCACAGCCAGTCCTAAAGTTTTCTGGAAGTCTGCCAGTGTGCCTCTAATACCTTCCACTGAGCCCTGATCTGCAGCACAGAAGATCAGAAGATCATCTGCAAAGAGAAGGCTATGTATCCCCACTTTCTGACACCTTTGGTGGAACCCAATTTTATTCTCATAGTATTGAAGATCCAGCAGCCTTGTTAAATACTCTATACACAGAACAAAGATTAGAGGGGATATGGGGTCCCCCTGTTTGACCCCTCTTTCCCCAGCAAAAGGTTATGAAATATTACCATTTATTGATAGACTGAAAGAGGAAGAGTTAATGCAATACCTGATCCATTCTGAGAAACCACCTGGAATTTTCAGCAACTTCAACCACTCAAAAATAAATTCCCAGTTGAGATTATCAAAGGCTTTGGAGATGTCTATTTTGATCAAGCAGCTTGGCTTTAGATCCCCATGTTTGTATTTGTATAGTAGTTCTTGGATCAGCAGGATATTATGAATGATGTTTTCTCCCTTTTACAAACACTGATTGATTGTCTGAGACCAGTACAGGTAACACCTCCCCCAGCCTGTTACAAATTTTTTTTCACTACCTTATATATGACCGAGCAGCATGAAATGGGCTTGTAGTCTGCTGGTTCCTGTGGCTGAGCTTTTTTTGGGATAAGGCTTATGATAGCTCTACTAAAATTTGGGGTATCTGATCTCCCCTGAAGAATCCCTGCACAGCTTTTGTCACTCCCTTCCTAATAATGCTCCATGCTTCTTTGAAGAAATGACTGGAGTACCCATCGTGTCCTGGGCTCTTGCTAGATTTTATACTCTTTAAAGCCTTGTATCAATGACACACTTATTGGTGAAATCAAGGTCGGTTGAAATTATCTTAAGTCCAAAAAAGGTCACATCCTACAACTTTAACAATCAATGGACATAGTTTGACTCGGGTTCTTCTAACTATGAACGAGGAAGAGGCATATTGATGGGAAGATGTGATCCTACAGAGGTTTATTCAAACCCTAATTTTCCCCCTAATGAATGATGGATGGCTGCCTCATATAAACAATAGCCCATGTGAAATCCAAATAAGTGTAATTCAAAGAATCCAGAGCATATGTTAGAAGAAAATGTTTGGTAATATGGAATGATTGAAGACCTAGCTTCATTTACATCATGTTCCAACCATGTACATGATTGAAAAATGCTCATACTTATGTAAAATGAAGTAAGGAAATCGTATTGTGGATGAATATTTGCAATATCTCAAATAAACAACGAGAAGGGTTGTTATGCGAGAGAATGATGCATTTGAGAAGAACATGTTTATTGTAGGAATAAGGGAGAATATATCCTAATATAGGTTAAGATTTACCATAATGTATCAATGATTGACTTATTGGTGAAAGGAAGGTTTGTTGAAATTACCTTAAAGCCGAAAAAGACCCCAGCCTACAACTTTATCAAGCAAAGGTCATGGTTTGACTCAGGTTCTTCTAACTACAGACGAGGAAGGGGACAATTGATGGGAAGTTGTGGTCCTACAAAGGCCTATACAAATCCTACTGTTAGCCCTATTGAACGATGAATGGATGCCTCAAATAAAAAATTCCATTTAAAATCCAAGTAATTGTAGTTCAAATAATCTAGGGCATGTGATGGAAATTGTAGGATGGGCTATTTTTCGGCTTAAAGGTAATTTCAACAAACCTTGCTTTAAACAATAAGTTTATTGATATATTATGGTAAATATCAACCAGTATTAGGATATATACTTCCTTATTCCATCAATAAAAAAGTTCTTCACAAATGCATCATTCTCTCGCATAACAATACTTCTCATGGTTAATTAGAAATATTTTCAATATTAATCCACGATACGATTTCCTTACTTCATATTACTTAAGTATGAGCGTGTTTCCATCATCTACGTGGTTAGAACATGATATGAACGAAGCCTTGTCTTCAATCATTCCCTATTAGCAATCATTCTCTTCCAGCATATGCTCTTGATTCTTTGGACTACACTTACTTGAATTTCACATGGATTGTTATTTATTTGAAGCACCCATCCATTGTTCATTAGGGCTAAAAGTAGGGTTTGAATTACCCTTTGTAGGACCATAGCTTCCCATCAATTTACCCCTTCCTCATCCGTAGTTAGAAGAACCTAAGTCAAACCATGACCTTTAATTTTAAAGTTGTAGGATGGAGTCTTTTTTTACTTAAATGTAATTTCAATTAACCTTAATTTCATAAATAAGTCCTTCATTGATACATTATGGTAAATCTTAACCTCTATTGGGATATGTTCTCTCCTATTCTTTCAATAAACATATTCTTCACAAATGCATCAATCTCTTGCGTAACAACATTTCTTATGGTTAATTCAAGATATTGCAAATATTCATCCACGATATGATATCCATAATTCATATTTCTTAAGTACGAATGTGTTTTCATCATCTACTTGGTTGGAACATGATACAAATGAAGCTCGGCCTTCAATATTTCACTATTAGCAATCATTCTTTTCCAGCATATGCTCTTGATTCTTTGAATTACACTTACTTGGATTTCACATGGATTGTTGTTTATTTGAGGCAACAATAGACAATTCATTAGGGCTAAATTAGGGTTGGAATTCACCTTTGAAGGGCCATAACTTCCCATCAATTTACCCCTTCCTCGTCCGTAGTTAGAAGAACCTGAGTCAAACCATGACCTTAGATTTTTAATGTTGTAGGTTGGGGTCTTTTTTGGCTTAAAGGTAATTTCAACCAACCTTGTTTTGACCAAAAAGTTAATAATTGATACATTATGATAAATCTAAAATGGTATTAGGATGTTTTCTCCCTTATTCCTTCAGTAAACGGGTTCTTTAATAACGCATAGTTCTCTCACATAACAACCTTTCTCATGGTTAATTCGATATATTGCCAATATTCATCCATAATCTAATTTCCTTACTTCATATTTCTTTAGTACAAATGTGTTTCCATCATCTACATGGTTGGAATATGATACAAATGAATTCCATTCTTCAATCATTCCCTATTAGAAATCATGCTCTTCCAGCATATGCTCTTGATTCCTTGAACTACACTTACTTGGTTATCACATGGACTGTTGTTAATTTGAGGCACCCATCCATCATTTATTTGGGGTAAAAGTAGGTTTTGAATACCCCTTTGTAGGAACACAACTTCCCATCAATTTTCCCTTCCTCATTCATAGTAAGAAGAGAAGCCGAGTAAAACCATGACCTTTGATTGTTAAAGATGTGGGATGGGGTATTTTTGGCTTAAAGGTAATTTCAACCAACCTTGCATTCACCAATAAGTCCGTTATTGATTGACATTGATAGTTGATAGGGGAAATTACACCTTCACTATGTGTCCCTTTTTCTTGTTCATTTTATTCACGTAGGACTTGGTGTTCTCCGAATCTGCCTCCATCAATGGGGAAATCCAGCGGGAAGAAGAAGCAACAAGCAAAACGGGTCATCTATGGGTCACGGGAAACCCTGGGAAATCTAATAACTCAAGACTTCTCGTTGAATACACAACAGTCACATGTGAAGGGAATGAAGACGGGGTTGGAGGAATTGAAGGTCCATGAAATTGGAGCAAATAGCTTTGAGCAGCAGCAATGAAACAACACCATCGGCATGACTATCAGGGTCACACTAGAGAAGGAGACAAGTTCAGAAAAAAAAACCTTCACCGTCGACTGTGAACATGGGAGTGACGAAGGTCAAGTGGGGAGACAGAGATGAGGAAGAGGTGGTAACACCATGGACCTCTCTCTTCAAAGACAAGGAGATGCAGGAGGTAAAATTCTACAAAACAGTTGAGGTGGAGGGAATGGTGATGGAAAAGATAGAAAGGGAGAATGTGGAAGTCAGTATCAGGAGCTGGGAAATGACGGTGGTCTGTAAAATTCTGGGTACTTTCCCTCCTTTCTCTGTCATGAATGGTTTCTTTCACAGGATGGAAGAACCATAACATAGTTAAGGTATGGATGGCTAAACCTGGTGTTTTTCTGGTCAAATTCGAGTTACAAACTGAGCTAGATCAGCTGCTAGAACATGGAGTTCTTCTGTTTGACAATAAGCCAGTAATAATACAGAAACGGACCAAACATATAGATATGGAAATGTCTAAGAAGATTCCGGTCTGGCTAAAACTCCCAAACCTGGATGTAGTGTACTGGAGGCCAAAAATCTTATGCACAATCTTTATCCCCATAGGAACACAACTGAAACTGGACAGGGCAACCAAAGAGTTGGAGAGGCTGAATTATGATAGGGTACTTGTAGAGGTTGAATTGGTAAAGATGATTCCCAAACAAATACCTTACCTGGATGAAAATGAAATCATACAGAATCAGGAGATCATCTGTGAATGGATGCATGTCCAGTGCAAATTCTGCTCTATGACAGGGCATGAGGAGGAACAATGCAGGAAGAAAGAGAAACCAAGGCCTCTAAAACAAGTCTATATCCCTGTCAAGAAACCAATCTAGGATCGACATGAAGAAGGTGAGGGAACTGAAGCTAAACCTGAGGGGAAAAGGAAAAAGAAAATTAGTTCAAATTGGTGACAAGGAGGAAACATACGCATGGAGGAATGTAACATGGGAAGAAGGAATACAAGGACCAGCTGCAAAAAGAAGTGGGGGATGAACCAGAATGCAGTCAAGTTAGGGATGAGCCAGAATACAGTCAGGGTAGCAACAACAAGGGAAATGGAGGTAACTTATTTAACATCCTGCCTGACCCCCCCTATCATAAGTAACGTACTTGCATGGAATATAAGAGGGGTGAATGGAGGGGTAAAACAGAAGAAGGTTAGGGACTTCTGCTTGACGAATAAAATAGGTTTGTTGGGGTTTTTTTGAAACGAAGGTAAAAAAGGAAAATGTGGAAAAAATATGGGAGAGAATATGCCTAAACTGGAACATAGAGACTAACTGCTCCATGGTTGATAGTGGTAGGATTTGGGTGGCTTGGAGTACAGACTATGTTGAAGTCAAGATAACTAGTATGGGGGATCAATGGATGGATATGAAGTGTGTTATAAAGGAGCAGAACCTCCACTTGCTATATAACAGTGGTCTATAGGAACAGTCAATCAAAGGACAGGAAGAACTTGTGGGAGTTCCTGGGGAAGGCCAGGAAAGATGATAGACCATGGCTAGTTCTAGGGGATTTTAACAGGCCACTCAGTTTGAGTATAGGATGGGAGGGGCTTCCATTCAGCAGCATGAAATGGATGAGTTCCAAGCTATATTTATGAAACAAAACCTTCACCACATGAAGACAATAGGCCCTGGATATACCTGGTGCAACAGAAGGAAGAATGAAGTGAGAATATATAGCAATATAGGCTGAAAAGTTTGACAAATTCAGTATGCAGAGTGATGATCAATGGTATTTCTGACCATTTCCCCCAAGTGCTGACCCTACACAGGTGCCAACAGAGAATATCAAGGACTTTTAAGTTCTTCAACATGTGGCCACTATCACACCTGTTCAAAATAACAGTGCAGGCCATTTGGGAAATGAAACCAGTCAAAAACCTCACACAGGTTTACAATATGCTCCAGCTACTGGAAAACCCCCTTAGTAAGCGTAACAGAAGAGAATTCCCTGAAATTGGGGATATGGCAAGAAAATCGAAGGAAACATGGGAACTGGACCAGCAGGAGCTAGAAGCTGACCAGGATCCTAACACCATGACCTTTGATATTTAAAGTTTTAGGATTGGGTCTTTTTCAACTTAATGGTAATTTCAACCAACCTTGATTTAACCAATAAGTCAATCATTGATACATTATGGTAAATATCAACCTTTATTAGGATATATTCTCCCTTATTCTTTAAATAAACATGGTCTTAAAATATGCATCATTCTCTCGCATAAGAACCATTTTCATGGTTAATTCAAGATATTTGCAATACTCATCCACGATACTATTTCCTTACTTATTGTTTTTTGGGAATATGATATATATTGAACAGAACATCAACCAAACAAAGTTTACAAAACCCTTACAATTTACAGATCAAGCTATAGCAGATATCCTCCAATTACAATCAGAGAAGATCATTTCAATCAAGGTCTCCTTCGGCTGTTCCTTAAACGGGAAAATCCTTTGGTTTCTCTCAATCCATATTTGGTAGAGAAAAGTTGAGCAAATTTTCAACCTGCTCCACTTCTTCCTGATCATAAAGTGGTATAATATTTTCTTCAGGTCCCTCAGGTTCCTTGTTGTTCCTATGTTGAGGTACTGCATGACTTCTACTGTGAAGGGCAGTTGATGAAAAGGTGAGCAGCATCTTCTCTTGCTTCTTTACAGAGGCTACATAGAGATCCCCTGGTATAACCTTGAACGTTTCTAATCTGTCCACAGTGGCAAATTTTCCTTTCACCAGCATCCAGAGGAAGTATCTGTGCTTAGGCTGGATATTGGTGTGCCTTATCAAACTAGCCAGGTAATCCTTTTGTCTGCTTCCCTACAGAAAATTGGATGCCTCTCTAACACTGAAGTTACCATTCTTCTACACAATTATCTAGATTTGCAAGTATTTGTGTCTTCAGCTTTATGATTGTCCTCCATCCCCAGCTATGTGTATCTGAACCCTTATAGTGTCTGAAGTCCCTGCCTTGTAGGTAATAAGCATGCACCCATTGCACCCACATAATATCCTTCTTAGAGCATACATCTCATATTAGCCTGCATAGAGAAGCTTTATTCCATAAAGAGGGGTCTCTCAGCCCCCATCCTCCATTTTCTTTGGACCTACACATGGTGTCCCAAGCAACTGGAGTGAATCATCTACTTCCAGACTCTCCCCCCCAGATGAAGTTTCTGTACAGCTCCACCACCTCCTTGTGAATGCTCTCAGGGAGCTTGAATGTACTGGACCAATAAGTTGTGATGCTCATCAGGACAGTGTTGACTAGCTGAGCTCTCCCTGCATAGGAAAGGTTCCTGGAGTCCCAGCTTTTTAGCCTACCAGTCATCTTTTCCTGAAGGACACCACAAGTTGTTGCATTCCACTAGAATGAGGTTAGGGGCAGACCCAAATAATTCAATCGGAATTCTCCTCCAGACATCTTCAGTATAGCAGTCAGAACCTTTTTGTCAGCCTCACACATTTTATAGTAGAAGATCAGTGTTTTTACCTCATTCACTGCTAGGCCAGTTGTCTCCTGGAAAATTTTCAATCATCCTTTTATACCCTCTACAGATTTCTGATCAGCTGCATAGAATATGAGTAAGTCATCAGCAAAGAATAAACTATGGACTCCTGCCTTTTGACATCTCTGATGAAAACCATTTTTTTTGTTTGGAACTGTTGTTCCAGTAATCTTGTGAGGTATTCCATACTCAACAAAAACAATAGAGGGGAAAGGGGTCACCCTGCTTCACTCCCTTTTTCCCTTCAAAGGATGTTGAGAGTCTTCCATTTAAAGAGATGCAGAAAGAAGAGATGGTGACACATTTCCTGATCCATTCCAGGAACAGTGCTGGGAATTTGAGCTGCTGCATCCAGTGGAATAAAAAATCCCAGTTTAGGCTAACAAATGCTTTGGATAAATTAATCTTAATCAGACAGCTGGGCTTTAAATCCCAGTGATTAAATCCCAACTGGGCTTTAAATGCCTTACTTATTATTGTTTAAGTACAAGTTTGTTTCCATCATCCACGTGGTTGGAATATGATAAAAAAAATCTTGTCTTCAATCTTTCTCTATTAGCAATCTTTCTATTCCAACATATTCTCTTGATTCTTTGAACTACACTTACTTGGATTTCACATGGACTGTTTTTTATTTGAGGCACTCATCTATCATTCATTAAGGCTACAAGTAGGCTATGAATATGCCTTTGTAGGACCACAACTTCCCATCAATTTTCACATTCCCCTTCCGTGGTTCAAAGAACCCGAGTCAAACCATGACCTTTGATTTTTAAAGTTGTAGGACAGGGTTATTTTTGGCTTAAAGGTAATTTAAACAAACTTTTTTTTTATGTAATGTAAACTTTCATTTCACCAAAACAGAAGTACAAGCTTTAAAGTTTTTACATCATCCAAAAGTAAGACATAACTCACAAAGAAAAAAAAACCAACTTCTAAGCTCTCTTACAAAAAAGGAGTTAAGAACCGAACCCAATTAACTTTACACCTAGTACCAAAGCTGATGTTCAAATGAAATAACCATCCCCAAATCTTGACTTGATATGATCTTTTGCTGGAAAATCCTCAAATTTCCCTCCTCCCAAATGTGGTTCATCGCAGCAATGAAGAGAGAAAACCCATCACTTTTCCTTTTTGCTCAATAAAAACCATCTTCTAAGCTGTCTAAAATCGTGAAAGAGAGGGAGGCGCAATTCTGAACCACTTGATTTGTGTAAGCACATTTTAGAAAAAGGTGTTGAGTATCCTCCGGTTGTTGGTTGCATAAAGAACACATAGAGAAATTCAAGTGCAAACCAAAACCATGAAGTCTATCCAAGGGAGATAGTCTTCCCAAAGACCATCTCC
The DNA here is from genome assembly GCA_032355705.1 of Rubia peregrina. Taxonomy (NCBI): domain Eukaryota; kingdom Viridiplantae; phylum Streptophyta; class Magnoliopsida; order Gentianales; family Rubiaceae; genus Rubia; species Rubia peregrina. The sequence goes on from JAULKK010290891.1 coordinate 11,872, forward strand.
ATAAAAAGAAAGATTGCTTAGTATTATAGAATGCCCTTTTAGTTCCTTGCCCTTGGAGAAAACCATAAGCTAAAGAGACTTTCAACGTACTAGTACTTGATAAGCATTGTGGAAGGATTGGAAACATTTGATCCCTTAGCTTCATCAAGTGCTTCCAACTAAAACTTGCATGATTTGGTACTTTTAACGACCCTTACTTTCCCCATTAAGTCAGTTATTGATACGTTATGTTTAAGCTTAATAGATATTTAGAGATTCTACCTTAGTCTATCAATAAACATGTTCTTAACAAATGCATCATCCTCTCCGATACCTACACTTCCTATGTTTTTCAATATACTACGTATAATCATCCACGAGATTCTACATTAGTCAATCAATAAAAAGGTTCTTAAAAATGCATCATCCTCTCCTATACCTACACTTCCTATTGTTGGTTTGAGATATTACCTATATTCATCCACGGTACGATTAACATGCTTCTTATTACGTAAGTACGAGTGTATTTCCATTAATTACGTTATTGGAACTTGGTACAAATGAAGCCCGTTTTCCATTCTTGACCAAAAAGTAAACAATCTCTTGTGGCATATGCTCTTAATTCTTCTACCTAGACATACTTGAATTTCACATGGGTTGTTGTTGATTTGAGGAATCCATTATTGGTTCATTTGGAGAAAAGATCTAATTTGATTACATCTGGGTAGAACCAAAGCTTCCCATCACTTTCCCTTATACTCGGCCGAATTTAAAATATCCCGAGTCAAAACCTAGTCCTTCGATTGTTAAAGCTTGAAGATGGGGTCTTTTTTGACCTTCGGGTACTTTCAACGACCCTTACTTTCCCCATTAATTCACTTATTGATACATTATGTTTAATCTCAATAAGAATTTAGAGATTCTACCTTAGTCTATCAATAAACATATACTTCACAAATGCATCATCCTCTCTGATACCTACACTTCTTAAGTTTTTCAATATATTACCTATATTCATCCCCGAGATTCTACCTTAGTCCATCAATAAAAAGGTTCTTCACAAATGCATCATCCTCTCCTATACCTACACTTCCTATTGTTGGTTTGATATATTACCTAAATTTATCCACGGTACAATTAAATTTCTACTTTTTACGTAAGTACGAGTGTATTTCCATTAATTACGCTATTGGAACATGATACAAACGAAGCCCGTTCTTCATTCTTTACCAAATAGCGAACAATCTCTTGTGGCATATGCTCTTAATTCTTCTAACTAGACATAGTTGGATTTCACTTAGGTTTTTGTTGATTTGATGAATCCATTCTTTGTTCATTACGACACAAGATGTAATTTGATTACATCTGGGTAGCACCAAAGCTTCGCTTCACTTTCCCTTATACCCGGTCGAATTTAAAAGATCCCGAGTCAAAACCCAGTCCTTTGATTGTTAAAGCTTTAAGATGGGGTCTTTGTCGGACTCAAGGTACGTTCAACCAACCTTTTTCTTATCTAATGTAGATTTTCATTTA
>JAULKK010290900.1:0-13383 GCA_032355705.1 Rubia peregrina
CAAGTTATTTCACTAAGTTAAGTTAACATATATTTTCGTACAACCACACAAAATATACCAAGAAATCAGAAATCCAATCCCCGACAGAACAAAAGCTTCGGTCGGTGGCGTGTGCTTATCACACGTATCCAATCGGGTGGTGCGTATGCCTCACGCGCATCTCATGGCAGGCGCGTGCGCTTCACGTGGATCTCCCCAAACGTCGAAAATAGCCTAGCTACCACCGGGGAGCAACGACAAGCCTACACGCAAACAGATCGGAGATTCAAAAATCAAATCGCAGCCTTAATTAGCACAACACAAAGCCCATATCTACAACACAATCAACGTCGATTACAAGACCAAAAACAGGACCACTTACAATATCTCGCAGTTGAATGCTCGCTGTTGAGCCTGAATATCGACGAAGATCTCGGGTTACAAGTCAAATGAGGAAAGAAGTGAGAATGAAATAAGAGAAGGAAGAGAAAGAGGGCTCATGGATTTTAAAGACACAAAATGATACGGCGGACATAAAGGAAGAAACAAAATTCAAACACGGGAAAGCGAAAAAAGGGTACTGTGCCCTCTGCAAAACAGCATCAAATTAAAGGAGAAAGAGAGGGCGCATTTCACTAATGCGCCCTCTGCATGCATCAGACCTCTGAACACTGAACACTGACAGTTTGCAATTAAAGGAAAAAGAGAGGGCACATTTCACTAATGCGCCTTCTGCATGCGAAAAATTCATGGTAAACTCTGACATGGCGGAAATAAAAGAGAAAAAGAGGGCGCACTCTGCATGCGAAAAACAAAAAAAATTCTGACATCCTTTCTCTTGCATCCCAACCACAAAACTGTAGCGCCATTCATATGAATTTCTCGTAATACCCATCATATTGATTGGCTGATCATCAAAGTCATAAATTTCCACATTTAAAATTGACCTGGCAGAAACTACGTAACAAAGGTGGAATAAAATGTCTTTGACAGCAAAGATGACAAATACAAACAAAGACTGAAAATTTAAATCCATAGTCAACATGAGACTATTCAATGTTGTTGAGCGTTACTATCCGAGAACCACCCGGCTAATTCAAAAGACTATTCTCACAACAATCTCCATCAAAAACCAAACCCAGTCAACTGAACTGATCACTGCCAGATGTTATTCTCGATCAGCTCTCAACTCTTCACTGGAGCAGATGAACTAACTTGTCGGGATTTGGACATAGTATCAGAATTCCTTCCTGTGATGCTTCACTGCAATATATGTACATCACCGCCGTAACAACATAAGTGAGAAGCGTAAGTTGACTCAGACAAACTGAACAGTAGGACCAAGAAGATGAATAAGCACCATCCAGTATTATTATCACTCCTCTCCGATCCTTTGAGGAAGAATATCAAGAAAATCAAGCCATTCGTCAGCTGAATATACAGTAGGAGCAAAATGGCAACTCTCTTATTTCCCTTCATCAAAGATTCACTCATTTTCAACGGCGCATAGCCCCATTTAGACTCCACAACTACAACCATGGAAGCCAGCATCCAAGACAATGACAAGTTTATCAACGCCACGCCAAACACCACGCCGATCAGTATCAGGCAAGGAATGATGAAAGAGGTGTTGTGGAGCCATTTATAAAGCGCAAACACCGAAAGAAGCAAAGGGATGGTTATCAAGTACACTATGAGACCTGTAACGATGGACGTGGAAACAAGTGGCCAGAAAGAGTGTTTGATTGACTTCAACGAGATAATCAAATCAACCGATTGGCCACGCGATGCATGGTATGTGATGTACAGAATGGTGGCCGCAGAAAATAGAGAGAGTAAGCTGGAGAAAAGTGTGAATAAGAGTTGAGGTAAAAGGGTTAAGTATGGGTTTGGGCTTGGGGTTGGTTTGTTTTTTATGGCAGTGAGGTAGAGGAGGGAGAGCAGAGAAAGAGGGAAAAGAAAGAGGGCTGAGAGGGAAAAGAAGTGACGTTGGTGGAGGCCGATGATACGTTTTGCCTCGGACAGGACTTTGTGGAAGCTTACGGAGGATTCTGACATGGATGAGGGGGAAAAAGCTAAATTGTGAGAGACGAGCGCTGTTGAGTAGTTACTTTATAAGAGTTTATGTACACCAATGAAGCGCAAAGAAAGAGAAAGGGGCGAATTTTCCACACGGTTCCAGGTACAAGTCCAGATGATTTTTCTTTCAACTTATAGATTGATTTATTAGTGAAATTCTCAGATAATGTGGCATTTCCATATAGTTATGGACAGTTCACGGTGACTTTTACTTTAAATCCTTTAATTTTTTGTAAAATTAAAATATTATATTTTAAAAGTTAAACAAGTAATAATATATATTTGAATGTGAAAATATAAACATATTTAATGTAAAAAAATTACATGCAAAATTTCTAAATTTTGTATGTAATTTAAAATATGCACGGTATAAAGTAACAAATAAGTGGTCTGTCCATAACCTTATGGACAGGTCGCCTGTCATGAGACTCACTCATTTTATTATATTAATGACTTTGAAACTGATTACTCCGTACATTCAATTACGGGTAGAGAAAATGACAATTTAGGTGCCCACATTTAGATAGAATTACAGGTTTTGTTTCTCATTTTGCACCATGTTCCTAAAAGGTTCCATATTATTACAAAATGTTCTCAATTAATTCCTTTATCGGACTTTAAAATTTTTTATTAAGTTAATGGACCCATCGCCCTTACCAAGATTTTAAAAAAATTATAGTTTCACAACTTTTGAGATTAAATTAATTTCCTTTTTACTTTTATCTTTTTTATTTATTTTTTATTTACTGTCTCCTCCGCCATATTTCGAACACCACCAATTCAATTATACTCATTGTCTTTTCTATCGTCCTTACTTTCCATACTCATTGTTTCCCAATAGCGACACTATCATCATTAGAAGGGTTGGCTCAATATTGACTTACTTAAATCGGCTAATAGTATGTGTGACTAAATTAAAAATATTTTGTAATAATGTGGGAACATTTTGAAAATAATTTGCAGAAAAAGGGAACGAAACCTGTAATTATCCGAATTGGTGCTAAATCTGTCATTTTCTCATTACGAGTAGAGAAAAAATGGAAACCATGAATCGAACCGAAAGCTTAATTATCTGAATTTGAATAACATGAACCAAATTTAATATGTACTAATAGTGTTCGTATATCCGAATTGATGAAATGGAATGCAGAATAAAAATTTTGGATCGATTTTGGATATTGATGTGGTATAATCTCCTCGAATAATTGCAGCAACTTTCATTGGCATTGAGTGTTGGATTACTTCTTACTGCAAGATTCACCCGGATTGGAGCCTAGGTAAACTTCTAATGCTAAAGTTAGTATTTGAGAATCATTGGAAGGGGGAGATTTATGTAGTAGCTGTAATTAAAATTCAGGCACAATACCCAAGACGTTTGATTTTCTCAAAATACCACTTGTCTGATGTGTTTTCAATTATTGTGTGCAATTTTGGGTTGCTAACAGTTGTGTCGGTTAAGTGTATTTGAGATTGTGTGTGGAGCGTTGACCATGTATAAATAGGTTCAAGCTTTGTGTGATTCATTACTGCTTCCCTTCGTGTAAGAATTGGTGGTTTTGGATTCTGGGGTTTCTTGCTTCCTTATTTCTAGTATTTCCTCTATGATCATGTTTCACCCGTCCTCTTAGGTATGTGGGATGTCTTTCTCGGGTTGCTTGTGACCCTTTAATTGTTGTGAATTTTTTTATCTTCTATTTTCTGTATCTTGCAGGGTCGGAGTCTAGGCCTTTGATGTTCACATGTTGATATTTCTCTTTTTTCTAGGTATGGTCCTTTCTAGAATTACATTTTCTAGACAACCCATTGCTTACGGCCGTGTTACGTGGTGAGGCTTATCGGCCTATCTCACCGCAACTCTATTCCCACACGCATGCCACAAACATGTTACGGTCGCGCGCCACTCAACACGTGCTTGTGAATTGGTTTCCCTAAACCAGGACACGCATGCATCTAGGTCATCCAGTGTCGTTCGCCTAACTCCTCTTAGCCCATGATATCCCTCTCTGCTTTCACGATGCGGTGTGTACAACGCCCGAGCAGTTCATGCCCAACGATCGTGGCTGCAACGCCTGGTTTTATGATAGGCCAACACACTAAGTGCTGAGTCACCACCTAAGAAGACTTTTCCTTAGCTCATTATCACATAAGTCTTCTCATTTGCTTGTAATAACTTAGATAGTAGTATAGCTTGTTTTCTTTGACCTTGTTTTGTTGTTGTACCTATCACATCTAGTTACTTATGTGCACCATATATGTAAAGTATTGAGCTACCCACATCCGGTTCCCTTTGGAATATATTGAAAACGAGAATTTGCTCCCCAAGTTGTCTGGGCCTTAAATTGTTTTTGTCCCTTGTTTATGCGATCTTGCTCCCTTTCTAAAATCATGTGTATTCCACATCATACTTCTTCATGTCCCTCTAAATGCTTGGTGTTTTTTGAGAAACCAAGCTGAGTGGGAAGTAAGTGGGAATCAAGAAGGAATTGTGGCATTCTAGCACAGCTATGTGGCACATTAACCCCAACAAGGGCGATGCGTGATAGTTGGTTTTAGATCTCAAGCAATCCTTGAGCGCAGAGTGAGAGAGGCCACACTATGTCAAAGAAAACAGATCGGTTGGAGAACATTGAGATGGTTCTCTTTGGTGATACATAAGGGTTCGAAACCCTAGTTGATCGAGTGGATCAAACAAAAACGGATGTTGCCATCATTAGTAGAGACATCGAAGTGGCCAACACATAGGTTGCACATCAGGATAAGGAGATCGCTGAGCTGAGAAAAACTTTGGCATCTTGCAAGTCCGATGTTACTGAGATGAGAGGCACCATTGAGCATCTTGTCAGAGACGTGCATGTACTCATGCAAGTTGTGGTCAACTATCCCAAGGTAGGGGAGGTGGCGGCAGTTTCCGTTCTGTGCACAGACGTAAAGTTCCTGAGCCTATTAAATATGGAAGGGACCGTGATGCATGAGAGATTGACAGTGCCTTGTACAAGATAGAGCAATACTTTAAGGCAACCGAGATGGACTTGTGGGAGGTCATTGTTGTACCTCTCAAAGTTACTATTTTTATGCCATAAAGTGCTCTTAACTACAATTAAGTAGATAATAACAAGTCAGGATCAGAGAAAATGGATTTTTCTAAGCGTTTACACATATAATGGTAATTACTACACTAGATACAAATATATGCATACATATAAAAGCATGTAAAGAGGGGGGTTTTAATTGGTTTTTCTAAGTTCTGAATTTAAAGACAAATTAACTAACAAGTAATGTGAATGTAGTAAATAAGCAACAAACTACTAAGAAGATATTAAACACAAATTACGGGATCTTGGGTGCAATTGAGTTCTAATTCCAAGCCTCTTATCTATCCTTGAACATATAACCTATTCAACACTTTCACTACTTGTTGTGAAGATAAATCTTCCACCCTTCTTTGCTAAACCTCACTAATGACTCCTTAAGTCGATCAACGCCTAAAAGTATCCCATTAATGACATTAAGTACAAAGAATCAACAAGCTTGGTAAGACTTATAAACACTACACTGTGTCTAAGAATTGAACCAATTCATACATTTACACAATATTAGTCAAGAACGTTCAACATTCATAAACTTCTCCTATTTGCTACCAAAAACAAACATGACAAAGAATTCAACATTATCACATTCATCTAGCATTTATCAAAGCATCAATAATATTAGAAGCTCTAATTCATGCTCTTAGATACCATATCAAAGGAGAGGAAAATAGATACTTTCTCTTAACCCTAACCAGCAATCATGCAAGCATTTCATATACTCAAACTTCCAACACCATTAATGTATTCAACATACAAATTCAAAGAAAAATAAATGCATAATAGCAAATCATTAAATAGCTTACATAGAGGTCTCAATACATGGGCTTGAATGCCATAATCAATTACTCCCAAGACTAAGTTTAGCTACTAGAGTTCATAGTAACAACAATAGCAATTCAAACATAAATTAAAGATGAAAAAAGGATGAAAAGGTGAAAAACTAGGGTTTCATGGTTGAGGAGTCGGGGAGAGGAAGACGATGGAAAGAGAGAAAAATAAGAGAGTATTTACAGTACAAAAAGTTAAAAAGTAGGCCTGAGTAGCAGTCAGTCGCGACTCGCGACTGGTAAAGAAAGCTGCCCTCACATATTTCCTCTTGTTGCCAAAGTGTAATAGTCTTCTCTTCCCGTCTTTCGGTCTTCATGGTCTTCATTGTCTTCAAAAAGTATTCTTCATGGTCTTCAAATATTCCAACCATTACCTTGTCTCAAAAAATCCGCATTAAAAGTGATAAGAGCACTAGAGTTGCTCTTAACTCTCCTAATAAAAATTCAAGGTAAAATGGAGCATCCAAAGCACAAAAGCATACCAAAAATAAGCACAAAAGATCCCAAAATCATCCTATAATATGGATATATCAACATGGAAGCTAAGAAAGTCAATGTTGCATTATTATACTTGGAGGGTTGTGCAATGGTGTAGTTGCGCTCTCAAGATGTAGAGATAAAGGAAGGTCGCCTAGCCATTAACGCATTGGATGAATTGAAGCTCGAGGTGAAGCCCCCAATGTTAAGGAACATGCTTTGCTGAGACTTAGGACCCTGACACAAACCAGCGGTATGAGGGAATCTGTGTCGAGTTTCTAGGCTAGTTATAATTATCTTAAGCTCAATTTATTTTTATGCCCATAGTTGTAGTTAACCTCGACAAAAAAAACTCTCCCCTTTGGTATGCTTGTTATTCCTAGCACAAGCTTGGGGTGACGTCGAGGGTAAACTTCATGACGCTAACCCATGTATCCCTTTCGACGACACATGATGATAAGATATCAAAAACGTCATTTATTATATTTTTTTATTTTAATATTTTTAGGAGGTCAGCATTATACTCTTTTTCTCATTGGGTTTTTTTAATGAGTTAATGTGATCATTTTAGATTATTATTTTAGATTATTATTTTATTTTATTTATTATTATTAATAAAGCCATAAACTTGGTCATGTTGACTTAGAAGAGTTTTGGTAATATTTTAATTAATGTTTAGTTTATTCAGTTTTATTTTGATTAGAATTAGATTTGGTAAGATTAGATAAAATAATATTTTCAAGATGGAAGACATGGAATGAAGATCGCAGGATGTGAAGTGCATGCCATTACGGAATGATGATTACATGGTGAAGTGCATGCCGAGATTATGGAATAATCAAGATTCTTGAATTGAAGATTGCTTCTTGCATGGAGTGTAGCACGACCAGAATTAGATTTAGTTTCCTAGTTTAATTCTGATTGTGCACGGTCAGAATTTAGATTAGGATATTTGATTTTTGGTAATTTAGTTAGATATGGTTTTAGCTTCTTAAAGCTGCCATAAAATTTGATTCTGATTCTGATTGTGACTAGGGTTTCCATGTACTCGAATTCTCCTCTATTTAAAGAGAAGAATGGCCGAGAATTATACACCTACACTTTATACACATATTATTCAGACTTTTGAGACATTCTCATTATCTTCATTATTGCTTAAACCTGCAGGCTATTTAAGTTTCAATCTCCTTTGTAAGTGTACCATGCGGGTTAGACGCTTATAGAGAAACCTTGTGATCTAAACTTGTGGGCTATTTAGATAACAAGTCGAGTAGGGTGTACCCTGCGGGCTAAACGGTGCAATTCGTGCATTTATACTGAGTTGGATGAGATTCTCAGTCTAAATAAAGATATGATATTCCGCAAACCAGAATTTTCACAAGGAGATTCATATCAGCAAGATTACCTTTTTTCTAGTCAAGAAGCCATAAAATATTCCACATCCAGAATCTCCGTAAGGGGATTTATATTAGTTGGTATCAGAGCTCAATGAAATATCTTGTGGCCGTAAATCATGAGTTTTTGAGCTTACCATCATAACAGTCGGCATCAGTTGGTATTTTAGGGAGATATCAGTTGGTACCTTCATATTCGTATTTTTTATTTTTGAAAAAAACAAAAAAGTCAGAAAATCCTACTGCAACTGCCAGACATCTCGCTGCGGCCACTAGTGCAGCTCCGACAACTAATCCTTGTCCAGGTTCTAGGATCATTCTGCTGCTAACGAGCTTTGTCATCAACGGACCACCCAAAGCCACATTCTGCTCTCCATCTACTGCAATTCTGATCATCACTAGACTTGAGCTCCACCGATCTTCTCACCATAGCTCTATTCGTTGCCATGTTCTCCACACCTCGTTCTCCACAGTCGATATTCCTCGCCATTTTAGTAATCTCCAATCGCCGCTACAGGATCCTCACAACTCCTGCGAAGCGAAGTCAAAGCAGAGGTTTTTCAGTAAATAAGAATGTTTGCGCAAGTCTCACACAAGCACGTGAAGTTAACCGCGAGCCAACCCACAGGCGCATGCAACTCACATGCATGCTATTTGAAGTGTGTGCATATCACGCACGAACAAGCTAGCACACCTCTTCATCTTGCAATCTGCTCATTATCTCGTGAGTTTATTCAATTTATCGTGAGTTTCCTGCTTGTTCTTCTTATCTCACGAGTCAGTGTCACTTTAGCATCCTCGTCAGCACATAGGCTTTATCAAATCAGCATCCAATCACCGTTTTTAGTAGGACTTTGCTGGGATGGCGTGGAACGTTTATCCACATTTACTTTTGAAGATCGTTCTCGAGAACAAAACTTTTCGACCACAGAGGGAATGATACGATATCAAAATATCATCTTATTTCAATTTTCTTAGTTTAGTATTTTTAGGAGCTTAACACTATTCTCTTTTCCACTGAGTTTTCTAGTGAGGTAGTGTGCTCATATTTTGAAATATATTTTAATTAGGGTTTAGAATGTTTAGTTCTTATTGGATTAGGTTTAGTAAGTTTAGACATGGCAAATTCCTTCAAAAATTTATCCAATATTTAGATTGATTTACTTGGGTGAATTTGGTGATTATTTAGTTTAAATTAGGTATTTTAGTTAGATGTAGTTTTAACTTCTTAAATCTATCATAAGTCATTCCAGTTTCTGACAGAAATTACCAAATCCTTGTCTTTTTCTATTTTTGAAGACCATACCCTTGTACTATAAATAGGGGATGGTTTTCAACATTTTAATTACCTTACATACCTTTTTATCAATCACATATTCAGAATTTGAGTTATCACTCTTGGGTTTCGAGCATTCCATTGTTGCTTAATCCAACGGGTTAATTAAGTTAGCAATATTCTTCAAATCTGATAGCTAATTCTATGGGCAAGTTTGCAAACAGTTTGTGTAGCTGTGATTAGGTTAGGTGAGATTACTCTTTTTACAGTTAAAAACCACAAAATATTCCGCATCCAGAATCTTCGTAAAGGGATTCATATAATAGGAGTTGACCATTAATTAGTTAAGGTCAAATCTTAGTTATTAGTGTTTAGGAAAAAAGTGCATTTATGCCCTCTAGTTCTTGTGTATGTGCAGTTATACCCCCGAGTATTTTTTAAGTGCATTCATACCCCTGTCGTGGTCTGAAAAATTGGTCAATTACGATCATTCCCGGATTCAATAGAAATGACTGTTTAATTTCGGTCATTCCCGAATTCGGCGAAAACAGTCATTTCTATTGAATCTGGGAATGACCAAAATTGACCAATTTTTTAGATCACGACAGGGGTACGCCTGCACTTTAAAAAAAACTCAGGGGGTACATCTGCACATACACAAGAACTAGAGGGCATGAATGAGTTTGTCTCTAGTGTTTATGTATGTAAGGTCAAGTAATGGTTGACCATTAGTTAAAGTCAAACCATTTTATTCATGTTTATATATAGAAAGTCAAACAAGGGTTTACCGTTGATTAGTTATTTTGAATACGTACAAATAAAGAGTATAAATTTGAATTCGCTGAAAAAATAAAGTTTATTTGTTTATATTCGACTTCGATCATATGTTACTTGAACTCTATCTTTAATTTATTTCATTTGAAAATATAGATTTAATGTCACAGTTAAAATTATAGTGATAAAAAATTTAAAATTCCAAAGAAATGAATTAGCATAAAAAAATTATGAAATTATATTTTATTTTTGTTTAAAATAAATTATATTTATATATACATATCAGTCGTGCATTGCACGGTGTTATTTAGTTATACATATACTAATAAATAAAATAATAATATTAACAATAAAATTCAAAGGGTAAATGTTAATTTGTGAATATATAAGTTTAATTTACATTAATATTGAATATTATTTTTACATTGCATATGTATTATTTGAAAATGTGGAAGTGCCTAAAATATTACTATTTTAGAAAGTGGGCCTAAGTAGGAATATTGCCCATGTCTGCGAGAGTAACGTGCGACGTTGGTACTAAGGACAACCGATATCAGTAAGCAAGAAGTGCATGCGACGTCGGCCATTTCAATTCTGTGAGAGGGTCATGCGACGTCGGTCACAACAACCAATGCTAGTAAGCGAGAAATGTGTGTGACATCGGTCATTTATGTCTATGAGAGGAACATGCGACGTCGGTCACAAAAACAATCGACGTCAGTAAGCAAGAAATGCATGTAACGTTCATTTCATGTCTACAAGAGGGTCATGCAATTTTGATCACAAAAAAATCGATGTCGGTAAGCAAGAAAAGCATGCGGCGTCGGTCATTCATGTCTGCGAGAAGGACGTGCGACGTTATTTGCAAAAACAACCGATATCGGTAAGTGAGAAAGACGTGTGACATTGGTCATTTGAGTCTGCGAGAGGGGTTGGTCTCAAAGACAACCGACATCGGTAAGTGAGAAAGTCTTGCAACGTCGGTCATTTTAGACTTTTTACCTCGATTTTTTTAAAACCAAGGTGAAAAGAGTACCTTTTACCTTTTTTAACCCAAGTAAAAATAATACTTTTTACTTCATTTTTAAAAATAATCGAAGTAAAAATAATACTTCATTTTTAAAAATAAATGAAATAAAAAATCTTTTTACTTTGGTTATTTGAATTAAACCAAAAATTGAGGTAAAACAGACGAACTATTAGATCATTTTTCTTGTAGAGTGTACCTCTCTGTCTCTCCCCTTTTCCGCCGAAACATAAGTGTATATACCCTATGCAGCCGATGTAGAAAAATAATACTATTCCAAATCTGACTCTAAAAATCTTATTAAACTAAATAACTAACTATTAAAATAAAGGAATTTCAATTGTAATAATATTATAAAATTCTACACAATATGGAAAGTGAATATTTTTAACATGAATTCTTGTTTTAGACAAGCTAAACTTCAAGACAGTGTTTATTGTGCAATTATTATAAGTTTCAATTACAATAATTAGGGATCTACTGTGCAATTATCAAAATATTGTAATATATACAATGATATTCAATTACAATGATTTTTTAAAAAACTATTTCAATAAAATTAGGGACCTACTGTGCAATTATAAAAATATTGTAATATATATTATTAAAATTGGAATTTACATTTTTCTTACCTCGCCGATCGGAAACCATTTCTTCTCCTCCTCCGTTTCTGAACCGCTGCCAACCGTAACTCTGTGTCACTGCTTCATGGTCGCGCTTCTTCTTCTTCCACCAGTGAGATCGTTACGATACCGCGCCATCGCTCTGCTGCTCTGCGTCACCGTAAAGATCGTAGCTCCATTTTACCTATCTCGCCCTCAATGTCTTCATCATCGATATGAGTTTATGAATTGGTGGAGCTTTTTGATTGCAGAGGCGTCGCGCGGTTGATTGCAGAAGTATCACGACAGAGCTAGGGTTTCAGTAGCGCAGGGTTGCGGCAAAGCTAAGGCCCCGGTGGAAACTAATTGCAGTGGAGTTAGGGCACCAACATTTCCAGTGGTGCGATCTACAATCTAGAAGTGAATGAATCGACATTTCCAGCAGCGCGATCGACGTTGCAGAGGGTTGTTGGAGCAGAATGGTCGGAGAAGTCGCAAGAGAAATGTTGCTGCATCAGGCACATGAGATCCACATACTAACTGGAAAAGAAGACTTACGTGTGCAAACACACGTGGATAGAGGTTGTGGAGAGCGGAATCGGCGGCGACGGACTGAGGTTCTGCGCATGAAATGTGTGTTTTGATTTTGTGATTTTTCTTCAAAGAGATATACTGAGCTTTAATATTATTTGACTGAGTATATGATCCGTAAAGGCTCTCTGGTGTAGTGGTTAGTACTCTAGAGTTTGTGGTTAGTGAAAATTTATATTCTTGAGGTACATACTGAAAATTATTATTATTTTACTGAGAGAATGTTTAGAAAGGGTTCTTTGGTGTAGTGGTTAGTATGTGGATTTTGAGGTTAGTGGTTTTGGTTCGAATCCCACCTGGACCTTTTTTGAAGAATTTATGTTCTTGAGGTACTGTAACTTTTTTGTTGATGTTTGTAGTTTTTTCCCCATGTTGATATTTTACATTATTCAAGTGAGGGTTATTTGATATGAGTTGATGTTTTTTAGTTTGTTGAGTGATATGAATTCATATATGTAGTTTTTTTCCTCATGTTGATGTTTTTTATTTTTCGGCTGAGATTTGGGTGATAGGAGTTAATGTTTGTAGTGTCGTTTTTCTCATGTTGATGCTTTTCATTTTCTAGATGTAGGTGATAGGAGTTGATGTTTGTAGTTTTATTGGTGATATAGGTTGATGTTTGTAGTGTCTATTTTCTCATGATGTTGTTATTTTATTTTTGGGTGATATAGGTTGATGTTTTAAGCTTTTTTTCTGCTTTATGATTTTCAGTGTGAAGAATTTATTCTCTTGAGGTACCAGAACTTTTTAGTTTTTTTTCTCTCATGTTGATGTGTTTTATTTTTATGGTGAGTTTTAGTTGATATAAGTAGATATTTTGGGGTTATATGGATTGATATTTTTAGTTTTTTTCTTTCATGTTGATGTTATTCATTTTCTATATAGCTTTTAGGTGATAGAAGTTGATGTTTATATTTTTTTGGTGATATAGGTTGATGTTTTGTAGTGTATTTTTCCATATGTTTCCATTTTCTGAGTGAAGTTTAGGTGACAGAAATTGATGTTTTTAGATTTTGGGTGAAATAGGTTGATATTTGTAAAAAAAAAAAATGATAATTTAAGGTTTTTTGATATTTTTATGATTTTCAGTTTATGATTTTCAGTTGTTGTTTTGTTAGTTGTGGTCGATATATTTTTTTCAATTTTTTGTTGATTTTTTGCTGGAATTTTTAGTCAATGTTTTATGATTTTCCTTTGATGTTTTGCTAGTTGTAGTGATATGAATCTCCTTGCGAAGACTCTGGATTGCAGAATATTGGATCTTTAAC
>JAULKK010290908.1:0-13382 GCA_032355705.1 Rubia peregrina
TATCTATAGTTGTGTGAGTTTTGGCAGAAAATAGTGAAGAGGATATTATTTCTCTCGTGGAAAGCTTCCGAGCTGTGAGGTTGAATATGGAATAAAAAAATCTAAGAAAATTCCAACCAAAACGCAACACATGGAGCTTCTCCTTGGATCAAAAGCCCCGAGTGAAATTCATGCCAAGGCTCCAAAAGTTTCTAAAAATAAGGGCAGCGGATGTGGTGGAAAATGATTGAAAGAGGAACATGAGAAGGTGATTGAGCAGTGCCAGAAAAAAAAGATTATGCAAGGGTTGTGGGGTGTTAGTATACCATGATATTAGAAATTTCCCAAACAAGGAGGCTTCTAAGGTAATTAAATCTCTTTGATATTACAATTGAGTTGAATGTTTATATTGTATTATCATATTGTGTTTTGGTGGGGTTATGAATTTAATGACTTGATAAATTTTATGTAGGTTCAAAAGAGATTTGAAGGGCAAAGTAACATCAATCACTAATGAAAGAACTAGGCATGCTTAGCTTATAAGAAAAGAAAATGAAACATGATCGGGTGGTTTATGAACTTGCACATAGATTCATTATTCCCAAAATTGTAAAATATTTTCAAATTTTTCGGAGGAAACTGCTCCATTTGAGCTATGCATGTAGGTAGACATCCAATTATAAAACTGGCCCTGGTTTCAAATCTGCTAAGTGAAGTGGTGCATCTTGGATTCTTGATCTGACAAAATAGGAACATTTAAGAATGAGTATAGTAACGAATGTGTTTGAAGATTGTTCTTGGTTTTTCAATCTTTTATTCTCGTTCAATTTTATGCGGTATATGAAACTCTAGACAAAAATTATTGGAATGCATGAAGTGTAGTTGCTTCAGAAGATTGTGTTATGTTGACCATATTTTTTTAATGATCCTATGGTTGAGTAAGGCTAGTATACCAAGCATATATTGGCCCGTTTGCATGTTTTCTACCATCTATTTGTGTAAATATAGCTCTTTTACTGCTTTTGGCTTGCTTAGTATCTATGCATTGTTGGCTTACTTTTCACATTCTACTTATTGTATGGATCTTTCGAACTTGGTACGATATAAAAGTTGTTTGTGGTTCTTCAGGTGAGGAAGGTCAATAAGCTTGATGGAGTAACCGTTATGCGAGTTAAGAAGGGTAAGGATCAAATTTTATTTGGTTAGTCTCAGTTTACAATTTTGATGCAAGTGTTAGCTTGTTCCATACAATCTCATCAAACTTCCCACACCAACTATTTTTTTCATTTACAGGTGTGTCAATGACGAAGTACCTGGGCTGAAGAGGAGGATAATGAAAGGAGATCCTTTTCCTTAATGCATTTTAGAACAAAGTCCATGAAGTGTTTATCTGTGAAGATTTTTATTTTTTATGCAAGAAATGCTTTTATTGAGTGTAAAGTGTAGGTGCTTAAACTTACGCTTGTAGATGCTTTTTAAACTACATTGAAGGTGCTTGAACTTATATTTTTTGGGTCTTTGAGTGTGTGATGAAGGTATTTGAACTAATTTGTGTGTGTGGTTTAAGGTGTAGGTGCTTGAAATTATTATTTTTGGTGTTTTAATTTTTTTATCCAAGTTTAATTATTTCTTACAAGTGTTTTGATTGTAAAGTGTAAGTTCTTTCAAAAAAGTTGAGGGGTATATGGAAATAAACAAGAAACTGAAGGGCATGAATGCACTATACTCAATAAACTAACTTGTTTGTTAAAGGCGCTTCACTAATAAAGTGTAGGTGCTTTAAGTATAACTTGTAGGTGTTTGAATAAATACTAGTAGGTACTTAAAGTTTTTTCAGAACTTTATAAAAAAATTGCATTCAAAGTATTAAGTATATTATTCGTTTAAAGAATAAAATATTCAAATTTAAAATACAATAATTAAAATAAAATGTACAATAGTTATTCCATAATTTATATGTATAGGTGCTTCAACTATTGTTTGTAGGTGCTCCTACTATTATTTGTAGGTGCTTTAAGTTAATGATGTGAGTGTTTGAAAATGATATTTTTGGTTCTTTAAGATTTTAGGCAAGTTTGATTATTTTTTAAATTTTATTAAGCATAAAGTATGGGTGCTTCAACTTTTGTTTGTAGGGGCTTCTAAGTTGTGTTGAAAATACTTCACCTTCTATTTGTTGGGGTTTTAATGTTTGACGAAGGTGTTTGA
This sequence comes from Rubia peregrina, assembly GCA_032355705.1. Classification (NCBI taxonomy): domain Eukaryota; kingdom Viridiplantae; phylum Streptophyta; class Magnoliopsida; order Gentianales; family Rubiaceae; genus Rubia; species Rubia peregrina. The sequence continues at coordinate 2,188 of JAULKK010290908.1, forward strand.
TGGACAGTGTTTCTACGTTAGTTTGTACGTGCTTAAAATTAAAGGTGTAGGTGTTTGAGTATGGTTTTTTTGGTGCGTTAAAGTTTTTATGCCTACTTCATTATTTCTTTTTAAGTGCTTTGAGCGTAAAGTGTATTTGCTTCAATTTTTGTTTGTAGGTGGTTCTAAGTTGTGTTGAAAGTGCTCCAACTTCTATTTATTTTGGCTTTGAATGTTTGATGAAGGCGTTTTGAATTTTTATTTGTTGGACTTTGTGATAGAAGTGCTTCTGCTTGTTGGTGCTTTAATTTAAATGTGTATGTGCTTGAAAATGATTTTTTGGTGTTTTAAAATTTCATGTTAGTTTAATTATTTCTTACAAGTGCTTTGATCGTAAAGTGTGGGTGCTTTAATTTTTTTTGCAGGTGTTTCTAAGTTGTGTTGAAGGTGCTTCAACTTTTTCTATTTGTTTGGGACTTGAGCGTAAAATGTAGATGCATAAGGCGTAAACTTTATACACTTACGGTGTCAAGCATAACAAAATAGAGGGAGTAGAACGTATATTATTCGTTTTAAATAAATTAACTTGTTTGTTAAAGACACTTCACTAATAATTTGTAGGTGCTTTAAGTACAACTTGTAGGCCGTTGAATAAATACCAATAGGTACTTTAACCTTTTTAGTAATGTATAAAAAGTTTCACGTCTAAAATATAAAGTGTATTATTTGTTTTAAGAAATGTAATATTTAAATTTGAAAAATAAAATACTTAAGATAAATTATACTCCATAGACTAGTTATTCCGTAACTTATACTTATAGGTCCTTCAACTTTTGTTTGTAGGTGCTTTTAAGTTGTGATACATGTGCTTCAAATTCTATTTGTCGTGGCAATAAGTGTTTGATGAAGGCATTTTGAATTTTTATTTGTTGAGCCTTTTTTTTATGGAAGGTGCTTCTATTTATGTGTGTCGGTGCTTTAAGTTAAAGGTGTGGATGCTTGAAAATGGTATTTTTGGTGTTTTAAGAATTTCAGGCAAGTTTGATTATTAGTTTGTTTAAAGTAAGACATTATGTGCATAAGTGCTTGAGAATTGTATTTTTGGTATTTTAAGAATTTCTTGCAAGTTTGTGTTTAAATTATAATGAGCGTAAATTGTAGGCGCTTCTTATCTTCTTTGTAGGTGCTTTTATGTTGTGTTAAAGGTGATTCACCTTCTATTTGTTGGGGCTTTGAGTTTTTGATGAAAGCTAAAAAAATATGTATCATATTTAGCATAAAACATAATTTTTGTTTAAATTATATTTAGGGTAAAAAACAAATATAACCCTATTATTTTTAAAAGTGCCAATATAACAATGTATAATTTAAAAGTGCGATTATAACCCTAACTTTTGCATCAAATGTGCCGATATAACCTTTTGGCACTATTCTAGCATTGACTGAGTATTTTCCTACATTGACCAAATAAAAAAAGACTAAAACACCCCTAATATTAAAACTAAAAATTTAATGACATAACTACCCCTAAGTTTTTTTTTCTTCATCATCAAACCCCATTCAGCACCACCTCCGCCGCCGAATCTCCGTCGCTCCGCCACCGCCTCCACCACTGAAACCCTAGACGAAAGTTAGAAAATTTACCGCCGGGATAGATATAAGACACCATAATTATCATAATTTAGTAGGGGATTGAATAAAACAGCACATGTAAAGTAAGTAATAGCAAGAGGCTAATTCTTGGTTCAAAGAAATAATTTTGGAGCGTTATTTTCGATGGATTTCTTCTGATTTCAGATAAATTTACTTGAAAGAAATTTACCTTAAAGAAATTCACCTTAAAGATTGGATTTTCTATGAAGGGTTTATGAAGAAAAGCTGAACTCTGCCCGCCCAATACCACCTACCTCAACCGTTCATCCGTCATCGGCGACGACTAGAATCGCCTCCCACTCACCTCTGATTACGCTGCCATTACTCCTCCTCAGATCCACCACACCGCCACTGAAATCCCGCACAGTGCACCCCACTCCCTCGGTGAAACCCTAGTCACCGTCTCCTAAACCTAGCCTACCCCATCAAACCCTAGCCAGCGTCGCCTGAACCTAGTCCACCCTGCATAACCCACGGCCACCCACCGATGCCAGAAGAAGAAGCTAATGAAGAGAAGAAGAAGAAAAAAACGGCGGCGAGGTGAAGGTAGTTTTACGGCGGAAAGAAAAATGACCCGATAAGAAAAAGAGATGGATCTAAGAAAGAAAAAGGAAAAAAAAGGGTAGAACCATCATTTCACTTTTTGTGAATTTTCATTTTTAAATAGGGGTACAATAGTCGATTCATGAAATTTTGACCAAATTAAGGTTACCAGGGTCAGATTGACATTTTCGGGAAAATAATAGGGTTAGAAATTCACTTTCAAATTTTACAGGGTTAGATTGACACTTTTGACCAAAACATAGGGTCATTTTAGCACTTAACTCTTATATTTATCGTTGAGTGTCAGTGCTTCTACTATTATTTGTAGGTACTTTAAGTTAAAGTTGTAGTGCTTGAAAATGATATTTTTGGTTATTCAAGAATATTTTTGTAAGTTGGATTATTTGTTTAAATTTTATTAAGCATAAAGCGTAGGTGCTTCAAGTTATATGAAAAGGTTCTTTAATTTAAAGGTGCGGCTGCTTGAAAATGAGTGTTTTAAAATTTTAATGCAAGTTTAATTATTTCTTATAAGTGCTTTGAGCGTAAAGTGCTGGTGTTTCAAGTTATGCTCGTAGGTACTTCAAGTTAAAGATGTGGGTGTTTGAAAATGATATTTTTGGTGCTTTAAGAACTTCATGCAATTTTTTGTTTAAATTATATTGAGCGTAATGAGTAGGAGCTTCAAGTTAAAAGTGCGGGTCCTTTAAATTAAAGGTGTGGATGTTTGAAAATTGTATTTCCGATACTTTAGAAATTTCGTGCAAGTTTGATTATTTGTTTAAATTCCATTAAGCATAAAGCGTATGTGCTTCAAGTTATGTGTGTAGGTGCTTTAAGTTAAATGTGTAGATGCTTGAAAATGATATTTTTAGTGCTTTAAAATTTTCGTGCAAATTTGATTATTTGTTGTTTGCTTATTTATTGTCCAGGCTATAAAATGGAAAGGAAAAGGCCCAAATAATGCATTTCTACTTCTTTTTTTCTTCACTTTTGAATCATAGGCCACATACATATACTAACCCTTGACCCACTTAAAAAAAATTAAAGTTGTATCATTAAACCAGACCAATGGCATGCATCACAGATAATAACTTGAATAAAAAGCATTTAAGGCAGTTAAAACTGATAGAGTGGCCCAAAAGTTTTAAACTACAAAACCTTCCAGTCATCTCCACCCTAAAAGAAATTCAAGATGGTGAAAAGGTTTGAACCATGCTACAAAATAGAATTTTGATGAGCAGTCTGCCATCTGCAAAACTATAATTTCACCACCAACTGTTTATATCATTTTCCAAACATCCGAATGCGTAGACTGTCAATGCCGACTTCCGAGCTCATTCTCAAATGTTCATCTGGAGCTCTTACTACAATGCTCATTCTTCATGATACACCAGTACACCATAACAAAACCATATGCTAGCCTGAACCACGCCTCTAGAATTCAGCCAATATTTGATGGTTAGAAATATGGGATTATCCCCCAACAAATATATCAGACAATGTTAAAGGCAAGATTGCAATAACTATTTTACGTCTTTCTTCTTATCAGGATGTGCAAATGATTCATACTTTGACAGTTGTTTCCTTGCATAATAAGTAAAGTTCAGGCCAGGGGCGGAGACAAGGGGGGTCTGGAGGGGCTCTAGCCCCCGCCGAGCTAAAATTTACGGGTAATTTTTTTAAAAAAAATTTCAGCCCCCTCCAGTATAAAGAAAAACTGGAGATTTTTTTCCTTTGTACGTCAGCCCCCGCCACTAATCTTTTCTGGCTCCGCCACTGGTTCAGGCATGTGATGAGACGTCAAATGCATAAATTTTTTTAAAAGTATTTAACATCTCTTTTGCTATTTTTTTAAAGGAAGATTGCTAGATTTTGTTAGTTTACATCATAAGGGGTTTACAATACCGTTTTCGGTTTTTCATATCTAAATCCTTTATTTTGTACCATATTTTTAGTCGAATGGATTTTTGGTCCTCACGAACATCTAGATTTCTTTTTGTGAGATTACTTTTATATTGCTCGCACTACAAGAAAAAATATCTTTAGTGACAGACTGATTCTGGTCACTAAATGTCAAAAATTCGTCACTAATGACTTTTGGTGACCAAATTCATATTGTCACCGGTTGGTCACATTATCTCCGTCACAAAAATTCCTAGTGACGACTTTTTCCAATTGGTCACAGCGACAAGTTTTAATGACCAAGTATTTTTTATCATAAATATTAGTGACAAAATATATTCGTCAATAAATAGTCACCAATAAACCAAAAATGGTCACTAAATGTTAGGTTGATGACCAAAAATATTCGTCAAAAGAATATTCATTGACAAAAATAATTTAATCACTAAAATATTTAATTACTAGTAACTTTTAGTCAATAAAATATTTGATGACCAATAATTTATAGTTACTACAAAAATGTTGAACAAATAGTATTAGTCACTAAAGAATTGATGACAAATAAAGTTTAGTCACTAAAATTTGATGACCAATAATATTAGTCACTAAATGTGTCACTAATTTAATTTCCATCCAATCCCTTTTAATTATTTAGTGACGAAGAAAGTTGCCATTTTTTTTTAAAAAATGGTCACCAGCTGTGATGGTTAGTGACCAAATTTTAAGTTTGAAATTTGGTCATAACATTTAGCTGATGATGCTGAAAATTATTATTATTATTTTAGAATAATAATTAAATATAAATAAATGAAGAAAGTCATTCTCAACATAAATGGGACACCAATTTTTTTAAAGCTAAAATCACAATATTTGGTTACATTTAATACTAATACTACTCATAAAATCATTAATAGTTAACTAAGAATCTATTGCTTAGTCTTCAACATAGTTCACACTAAATAACAAGAAAATCCAAATCAGGTAAAACAACCTAAAACAAATTCAGTAAACTCATAATGTTGGATTGTTGGCTTTCACATCTCCAGAGTAGCACTAACCAATCCTTTGTTGTGTTCAATCCTTCCCTGATTCAACATAAGTCAAGCTGCACTAGAACCCCCAAAGGAATATCAATTCAAAAAATACGTACATTCTCATTATAGACATGAAGTGGTTCCCTCTTACCATTTATTGCAGCGAAACATTGTTCAACAAAATATTGTAAGTAGTGCAAAGTTACTATCAAAGAAAAAAAAAGACAGTTGTATCTAAATCAAAAACATTGTTTGAGCAGATTCGCAAGCAGAGCGGATGCTTTCCTTCAATTCTAACTAGTAAATTTAGACTAGAAAACCAATACCCCAATAGTAAAAAAAAAGTAACAAATTTAGACATTTCTAATTGATTTAAATTAGAACTGAGAGTTATGGTTAAGCATTGGTTCAGAACAAGAAGACCAGAGGCCACGGGAAAAAATTAATCCCCACAACATTTAGATACATCATACAATCAAAGAGCACTCTATTTACTGGAAATTCATTAGTAAATGGCTCTGTAATAATTACCTTGGCCTTTGAAAGCTCCCTCTAGTAAAACATACTTGAGCTCTGATTGAGTTTTGAGTGTCACCTATGAATAACCATCAGTTCAGTCATGAATACACGCAGATCATGAATTGCAAAGAAATTTCAACGAACAAGCGTGAAATATAAATAACTCTGGAGAGAATATATTACCTCCAGCAATGAACTCCAAAGTGGGCTTAGCAGACAACTCTTCATACCTTTATTAAATCCACACGTAATTCATCCAAACTACAACATCATAAGTAGGTAAAAGGAAACGCTAGTTATTCATCTTACATAGGCAAGTGATTGTCCTCAGCAAGAATGACATTGCTCAGTGTAACCTCATATCTGTCAATTGGAAAAGTTCGAGGTCATGAATCATGCAACAGACAGCCCACCAACTACATTTTTCCATAAATCAAAGAAACAGACATGTTCACATTGCAAAACAAAATACACACAACTCCATTTAGGTTCACCATAATTGATCCAAGCTAACCTTACATCAAGGGCTAGATACAGGTTAGTTTACATTAATTACATGTGACACAGATCAGAACAATGAAAACACAAATCCAATGCTCATTATTTGTTCATACAGCTAAAATGACTAGATCAGAAGCCAAATCAAAGATATGCAACATTTGGTAGAATCAAAAGCTAGGTGTATTACCAAACGAGAATTAGAAAGTAGATTACAAGGAAAACTCATAAAGCAAGCATCAAACAAGCATATGAAATGATTCTTTTTAACGGATATATATGTCACTTATAATTCGCTTAGTATTGTTGGTGGGAAATGAACTAAAAACTCTTCACAGCTCAGATGTTCAATGAGGTTGATCAAATAAGTTTAGTGATATTAATGAAGCATGGAAAACCATGGCTAAGTTATACTGATCAAATCAAATGTCCAACACTCATACTTTAAAAAAATAATCACGACTTCAAGTTTTAGTGAAAACTTACTAAAGAAGTGTTTAGCTTACTAATTAACCACCAAAATACTGTCCAATCCTATATTAGGAATCCTTCACACAACAAACTTCAAATCAAAACCTAAAACCTCAACCCCACTAATCAAAGCGATAATCTGTCAATAAAAAATCAAGAAGAAAGCAATTACAAGTTGAAGTTCACTAAAAATACATCATTTAGCAATTGCACCAAACAGAAACTCAGATAGGTAATCACAAATCAGCATTAAAAAGAGACGAAGCAATGCATCACCTGGATTTTATTACAAAAGACTTCATTCTTAGTGTGCATAAATATCTCTGCGCTTTCTTCTTTGATGACGGTGTAGTCATTGAGATCGAAAGGGGCAGACTTTAGGGCCTCTTTCTGCTTCATCTCTTCATCCCCTGCTTTCTCACACCACTGCCAAGCTTCATCTCCCCTGGTCTTAGGTTATTGATTCGATTCAGTTAACGGCGGCGGCGAGCGGGGAGACAGATTGGGCAACGGTGAAATTGAGAGTCGGAATATAAAATAAAGCATACAAATTTTGGTTAAAGTTTATACTATTTCATGGAAGAGTTGATTTTAGGGGAGGGGACACTACTCTTCTATTGCCGACGGTTCTCCCCGATCTCCACAAACTCCCGGTGGAGGGTTTCAAGCGGGTTTAAAGGTCCTCCCAGTTGTGGCGGAGAAGGGGTTTTCAGGCGGAGGAGAAGGGATTACAGGAGGAGGATGGGAGGCACGGTTGAGGTGGTGACGGGAAGTACGGTGGAGGTGGTGACGGGAAGCGCGGTGGTGGAGGGGAAGAGCGATGGTGGTGCTGGGCTCAGGCACGGGGTGGTGCAGAGAAAGACCGATCAAATTAGGGTTAGATATTTAATTTATATATTTTTTGGGTTGGGCCATCTCTATTTTGGGCCAAACATAATCAAATATGCCTTTTATTATATAAATGACATATACACATTATATATTTATTTATATTTATAATAGTAGAATATAATTTTAATGATGTTGAGTAGACTTTAATAGGTCATTAAATTGATGTATGGAAATAGAAATCATGATATCAAAAATTTAAATATATTATTATGTATTCTTTTATATTAACATATAGATATTATTATATTCATATTTATAAATAAATATAATTTTAATGTTGCTGTATAGACTCTAATAAGTGTATGGATCTTAATAAAAAAATTAGTATCTAAATTTTAAAACTCAATAAAGTTATTAGTTTCTATCAAAATTTAAGCAACCATTGATAACTGATTATAGAAATTCAACATAGTTGTTGGTGTTTATAGAAAGTTGATTAAGGGGTTACCAATGACGCTAGATCTTATTGTTCATATAGGGAAATTCAAGTAAGGTTTTACCTTTTATCAGTTAAAATTTAACTTTTTTAAATTAGTGTTTATGTATAAAGAATCAAGTAAGGGTTGACTGTTGGATAGTTAAAGCCAACTTAGTTATTAGTGTTTATATATAGAAAGTCAAGTAAGGGTAGACCGTTCATTAGTTAAAGTCACCTTAGTTATTAGTGTTTATTTATAGAAAGTCAAATAATTATTGACCACTGATTAATGAAAATCAACCTAGTTATTAGTGTTTATTTACAGAAAGTCAAATAAGTTTTGACCGCTGATTAATGAAATAAGTTTTGACCGTTGGATAGTTAAAATCAACTTAGTTATTAGTGTTTATATATAGAAAGTCAGTAAGGTTTGTCGTTGATTAGTTAAAGTCAACTTAGTTATTAATGTTTACATACAGAAAGTCAATGAAGGATCGACCAGTTATTAATTAAAGTAAACTTAGTTATTGGTGTTTATATATAGAATGTCAAGTAAGAGTTGATCATTGATTAATTAAAGTCAACTTATCTATTAGTGTTTATATATAGAAAGTTAATTAAAGGTTGACCATTGATTAGTGAAAGTCAACCTAGTTATCGGTATTTATTTTTAGAAAGTCAAGTAAGGGTTGACCATTGATTAGTGAAAGTCAATTTAGTATTAGTGTTTATATATAGAAAGTCAAGTGATGTTAGACCATTAATTGTTAAAGTAAACTTAGTTATTAGTGTTTATATATAGAAAGTCAAATAAGGGTTGACCGTTGGTTAGTGAAAGTCAACCTAGTTATTAGTGTTTATAAATAGAAAGTCAAATAATGTTTGACCATTAATAAGTTAAAGTCAACTTACTTATTAGTGTTTATATATAGAAAGTCAAGGGTTGATCGTTGATTACTGAAAGTTAACTTAGTTATTAGTGTTTATATATAGAAAGTCAATTAAGGGTTAACTGTTGATTAGTTAAAGTCAACTTAGTTATTAGTGTTTATATATAGAAGTCAAGTATTGTTTGCCAGTTGATTTGTCAAAATCAATTTAGTTATTGGTGTTTGTGTATAGAAAGTCAAGTAAATGTTGAATGCAGAGTAGTTATAGTCAAACATTTTATTTGTATAAACAAATTAAGTCAAATATGAGTTGATCATTGATTAGTTATATTCAACTTAGATTTTAGTGTTTAAATGTAGACAGCTAAATAAGGGTTGATCGTTGATTAGTTAAAGTCAAACATTTTTATTTGTATTGATATATGCTAAGTCAATTAGGGGTTGAATGTTAATTAATTAATGTCAAACACTTTTTTCGTAGTTATATATATTAGGTCAATTAAAGGTTGACCTTTGATTAATCTAAGTGAACTTAGTTATTAGTTAAAGTAAAAAAGTAAATGAACCATTTTGAAAGTTAAGAAAAAATATTTTTGTTTAGTATTGTTACGCGCAGCTGAATCCAGCCCACCACTTTTTAAGCAAATAATCAAAATATTTTAGGCAATTTTTTGAAATTTTTAGCAGGAAGATTGAATTTTAAAATTTTCATTACCGATTTTTGAAAATCAATGTTGCAAACCGGTGACACTTTCTCTTGTGCTCAAATGTGTATATTTAACATCGTTCTCAAAAAATTGGAGCTAAGAAAAAATAAGCCGGTGCCAAAAAATTTCAACCACCGGTTTTTATTAAACATGTATTTGGTTATCAATGGTTTTAAAAAAACTGGTGTTAAAATAAATTGAACCGGTATCGGTGCAAGTAGGGGGTCTCATTAACGGTAGAAGTTTTCCATTAAGAACTTGGGTTTTTTTTACATTACTTTCCCGATTGAAGGGTATAGTCTACTTCATTGGTTTGTTTAGGGTCTTGCCAAGTAAATTTGAGGTATATATGCACTTTCAAAATTTTGGAAATCATATATGCACGTAGGTGACCATTTTATGTTTCTACTGGTGAGTGACCATAATTTTAGTCACTAAATACTAAATTTTGAAAGTTTGGTGAGTGACTGTAACTTTGGTCACTAAATAATAATTTGGTGACCATTTTATATTTGGTCATCTCCATTGGTCACCAAGGATAGCCAAATTACTTAGCTCTTATGCTCAACATCAATTTGTGACCAATTTACTGACCACAATTTTCCCTTGGTCACTAAAAGTTCATTGGTGACCAAAATATAGTGACGAAAATATGTAAGTCACTAATGCAATTATTAGTGACCAAATAATTTGTAGTCACCAGAATTCGGTCACGAAAGCCCTTTTTTAAATTGTAGTGTCGTAAGGACTTAGGAGTGGTTTAGTAAAGGCCATTCACAAGGATGGTAGAAGATTTAAGGCCATGAGTAAAAACATGGTAGAAAATAGAAGTGTCGAAATAGGAAGACAAAGAAGCAGATTAATTGTGACTCGGAAGTTTGAACTAAGTTCTTAGAATAATTCGAGAAGAATCCACTCCAAGGGTGATACCATTGGATTTGTCTTCTCAAGCGCAAACTCAAAAATCATATCAACGGTTCACGTGTAGCAACACAAAGAAGTTGAAGAAAAGAGAGACCGACGGGTGCGACCCGCACACTTAGGCGCACCCCCACGTGCCCAAAGCACAAGAAGGAATAAGCTTGTGGGGCCAAAATGAGCAGCAAGCCCCTTCACTCGCGGGGTCGCGCGCTGAGGGGCTTCGTGCGCGCCCGACCAGACGCTTCAGCCTTCGTGCTTTCCGCTGGCTCAGCGTGCTCTGGTGCACTTCTTCTATACTTTTTAATTTTTTTCTTGACCAAATTAGGCTATAAATAGCCCCCTTCTTCCTCATTTGTCTAAGCCCGACTTAGGGACTCAAAACCCTAGTTTTTCTTCATCTTTTCTTAGTTTTTTTCATTTCTTCCATGAATTGTTGTAGATTTGTTATGAGTTTTCATTATCTAGGCTAGTTTTCTTCTTGGGAGCATTGAGACTTCCTTGTCCAAGTCTTGAGAATCATTACCATCTATTTAGTGCTTTCTTTATTATGCATTTATGGAGCTTTGATGTTGGTTTTTAATGTCATTTATTTGATTGGAAGTTTGAGAAAATGCAATTCCTTTATGATAACTTGTTAGAGCAAGTCCAACAGGTTCCCTAAAAATTTCTCTAGGATAGGGAATGAAAGCCAACATTCCCTATATTTTTTTGACTCAACTCCAACAGCTTCCCTATTTTGCATGATCTGGCATTTAATACACATAGT
>JAULKK010290917.1:0-13382 GCA_032355705.1 Rubia peregrina
ATAAGTGGGGTACTCCATCCCTTTTGACTTCTTGTGCGGAGGGGAAGATGTTTCGGGATTTGATCCCGGTCTTTGTGCGAAGCTCTTGTCTTCCCCTTCACTTTCTTCTTCTTCTTTGCCGGAGATTTGACCGGCTCTTTCCTCCTTCTTTTCTTCCTCTTCAACCAACCTCTCAACCAAAACTGAGTCATGGAGCTCTTGTGCTTCACCCACGTTATTTGATGAGATGGAACTAACATTTGGACGAGGGTTGATCTCAGGTTGAGAAGGTAGCTTTCTAGAGTTTCTATCCTCATGTTGACTAATGATTTAAGCCATTTGGCTCATTTGTGTCTGTAGGCTTTTGAGAGTAGAGTTGGTCCTTTCTTGGCCTTGAAAAAGGTCAAATGGCCTAGAAACCCTAACAGCTGCAACTTACGCTGTCAGTGGAAAATTGCACAGTCCATGCAACATCGTGCTGGCGCGAGGTACGTGTCTCAGCACGGCTTGTGAAACCTCATGCTGGCCCAGGGTGTGCGATATGGAACGGCCCATGCAGGGTCGTGTCGCAATGGGCCGCACAGACCAGTACGAGCCATTGGCTAGTGTCACGTCTTGAACTTTTGATTTGCGCTCCCTGTTTCGTTTGGCATGACCCATTGGCTGGAAAGACTTTTTTCTCAGTTGAACGGCGCGAGCTGTGTTATTTTTCACACCCTGTGGGCTGGTCTTTGCTTTTGGAATTTAGAATTTTTTACCCGGTCTGCGCCAATACTTAGCCATTTTGGAGTGATTTTAGGCCATCGTAGGCACGGCATGCACAAAACTGCATGACCCATGTTGGCTTGCATGGGCCTTTCTAACCACCCATGGCACGGGCCATACAAATATGGTTGTGCTCGAGCAAGGCCTCGTGCCGGCCGATCGACCGGTGGCTGATTTGGCTGGTTAGTGCCATCCTCCTTTGTTGGCCTTCTTGAACTTCGAGGCCACCTTTTCCAGGTTCAATTCCATCTTTGGAGTCTCTGTCCTTCAATTTACTACCATCCTCGCGAATGGTCTTCACTATCTTCCACCATTCTTACGAATGGCCTTCAAATATCTTCTACCACCCTCGCGGATGGCCTTCTGCAAAATGATGTAAAATTACTCATGATCAACATACTTGTTGGATCACAACGGAGAATCTAGGTGCTTATGAATACAAAGTGTCCATTAGTTTTAATTAAGTCCACAAAACTTAGGATTTAGACAAGAAACCCAATAATGGTCGTCTAAACTCTTTGTCGTGTAAACCTAACTAAAACTAGAAATCAACCAAACAAAATATAACGATAAATGTGCCAAATGTATTGGATAACGCATGCATAAAGGTGCACATCATTCCTCCATATATACACCCAAATTCCCCCATTCAAAATAAGGTTTTAACCTTTGTCCACTGACTAACCACTTTATGACATCCTTCTCATATTTTACCCCTATCGCTCCTTGATCAAATACCTTGGTCATCACATATGGACCCCCCACATCTTGACTGCAATTTACCCAAGAAAAAACATAGTCGAGAGTAGAAGACAATGACTTTTTGTCCCACAAAAAAATCCTTCTTCACTATTTTCTCATCATGTCGTGCTTTCGTATTTTCCATGTAAACTAGTGTGGTGTCATAGGAGTCATGCCTTATAATTCAAGTTCTTATAGTTACAACTTCCTATGTTTCCCATGTTCACTCAAGCCCATATTTTAGCATTTAATGGCCTAATGTGTTTGGAACTCAAGTTCGACCGAGAGGTCATCGCAATACCTCTCAAAAATACAATTTATAAGCCCTAACTGGTTCTTAACTACAACTAAGCAGATAATGGCAAGTCGGGGTCATCCACGAAGAAGAGGAATTTTCCAAAGGGTTTACATATATAAGGGTAAATACTTAACTAGAAAATATATATATATATATATATTTAAAAGAAAGCATGTAAAACGGGGGGAGGGGTTGGTTTTCTAAGTTATTAATTGAAAGACAACACAACTATCAAAAGTAAACTAATTATGCTATCATGAAACAAGCTACTAAAAAGATTGTAAAATCACAATTAACAAAGCCTTGGGGGAAATTGATTCCCACTTCCAAACCTCTTATAGATCCTAGACTCATTCACTCATTCATTCACATTAATTGCATATGGGGAATGTTATCACCTCCATTTGAAGATCAACATTCATTTTTTTCTTAGTATGTAATTTACAAAGACGTTTACTGACCATTTGCAAATCTCATTGATAAGCACTTTAGACAAACAATACCTAAAGGTATTTCATCAATGGCGTTATATACAAAAAAAAACCATAAATTTGATAACAACTAGAGGCATTAAACCAAATGCCTAACCATTTAACCAAACAAAGTATTTATTAGACTAAACCTAGAATAAACAACATTCAAGATTCAATATTTCATTTATACCTTAGGACAAATATGATAACAAACAACATTAACATACTCATCTAGCAAGATTAACATCATTTCCCCTCAAGATATTCTAATTCCATATTCTTGGATTTTTCATGCAAAAGGTGAGAAGAAATTGTACATTTTCCTAACACGTCGAGCACTTAATCATACAAACATTTTATATTTTCAAACAACCCATAAGATAAATGAAGTAAACATTAACATACATGGCACAATAAATGCTTCAAAACAAATGCTCATGAAAGAGTAAAATAGGGTCTCACTACATGGGTTTGGAAGCTTCAATCAACTGCTCTCAAATGATAAGTTTAGCTAACACAAATTATACTAACATTCATGGATGAATTCATAGAGAAATAAAGAAATAAAAGATGAAGAGAAATTAAGAACTAGGGTTTGAGAGCGCTGATTTTCGGCCAAAAAAAGGTTGGGAATGAAGAATAGATAAGGGATATTTATAGTACAAGGTGTGGTCAACAAGGAGTCAAAAGGGTAGCAGGGATGCACAGGCTGAAATGCCAGGCCGGGCGAGAACGAAGCCCCCTTGCGTGCGGGTGTGAGAAATTAGGGGATGGTCATGCATTATAGTGCTGAGGGGTGTTTCCCCTTGTGCCTTCGGCATGCGGGGGAGTGCCCAAGTGTGCGGGCTGCGTGCCCATCGGTGTCTCTTTTCCTCAACTTCTTTGCATTGCTACGGGTGAACCGATGATGCAATTTTGGAGTTTTGTAGTTGACTTTATAGCGCTCGGAAAGATGGATCCAATGGTACCACTCTTGGAGGCTGACTCCTCTCAGGTCATTCTAAGAACTGGGTTCAAACTTTTGGGTCACAATTCATCCTCTTCTTTGTCTTCCTTCTTTATCCGTTCTATCATCTACCACGTTTTGACTCATAGCCTTCAATCTTCTAGGATCTTTGAAAATGGACTTCACTAAAACACTCCAAAGTTCTTACTAGCAATCTACAAATTAATCTCACAAAAAGGAATCTAGATGCTCGTGAGGACCAAAACTCCATTAGACTAAAAATAAGGTACAAAATGAAGGATTTAGATATGAAAGCCGAAACGGTCATATAAACCCCTTATGATGTAAACCTAATTAAATCTAGAAATTTTCCAACAAAAAGATAATAAAATAGATGCTAAATGCTTTGGAAAATACATGCATTTGACGCCTCATCGGTGATCTTGAAGTAATCAAATTGTCACGAAAGTTGCCTAGTTTAGTTCATGTATTTGATTAGTTGTTCTGCTTTCATACTGTAGTGTCCTCATACTTCATGGATGACTACATGTGAATCAATGTGGACATGGACGCTCAGTTTTTTTCATTCTTATTGCCAAGTTAAGTCCCCCATTAAGTGCCTTGTATTTCATTTTATTGTTGGTGATGGAGAATTGAAAACAGAGTGCGCATTTCTGTTTGTCTCTTTCTGAGCTGATGAGTAGGAGTCCAACTCTGCAGTCCGTCGTGACTCGCGATGGCTAGAGTATCCTGCCCTCAAATGACTTAACTCGTTGGTCTTCATGTAGTCTCATTTTCTTCCTTTCTCCGGGTCTTCAAAAGTCTTCATAATCTTCAAAATGGAGTTTTCAAGGTCTTCAAATCTTTGATAATTACCTTGTCTCACAGAATTCTTATTATAAGTGGCAAAAGCGATAAAGTCGCTCTCAACTCTCATAATATGAATTCAAGGTAAAATAGAGTCTTCAAAGCATAAAAGTCTACCAAAATGAGTACAAAGAGATACCAAAATCACGATATAAAATGGACACATCAAATACTCATAAACGTCAACTATAATAACATAAATATAAAAATGATATAAACGTATAAACTGGACTGGAAATTTATTAAACATGATCAACTAAACAATAACCTAAACAAATGTATAAAAAATCAACGGAAATAAAGCTCAACAAAAAACGTGGAACATAAATTAAAACCAGTATAAACTCTAAGATAATAGAATTAGAGAACAAGAATAAACATCAACTTAGTATAAACAAAATTTAAAAAAACCTATAAACGTCACTAGAAATTTAGTTAAACATCGCATGATGATAAACCTTTCATATCTCATATCTCGTAAAAATGCCACAAAACTCAAACAACGACCAAATCTAAGAACTTTATGCCGGTAGTATTTTCACAAACTACTGAAAGCATAATAATAAGAAATATAATTAGATTGAAAATTGGAAAGGAGTTCGTACGATTTCCACCCCTCAGGACCTTGTGAATAGACTTCTCACAACCGAAGAGGTGGTATATATTATTCATGACGGAATCCACCAGTTTCTTAGTCTTCTCAGTGCTAGAATCCGAGGAGGAGGATGAAGTGTGGTGGTCGTGGATTGATCTTGTCCATCATTGATTCAAAGGCGGAATCGTGCTCGTCACTTCCGAAGTACACCTACGACGGTGGAAATTAGAGCGGAAGATGAGGAAGATTAGGAAGAAGATGACAGGCTTGACTGTGACTGTGACTGTGGAGGAGGCACGAGAGTTCTCTCGAGATGGAGGCGAACTTGCGGCGGAGACTAATATAAATTGCAAAAAATAGTGGTTTCCGGCGATTGCAGAGTGATCGGTTGGGGAAGAGAAGACGAAAAGACGACAAACTGAAATTAATTTTAGAAATCATATTATATATGGACCAAAGCTTTTTTATTTACACAGGAAGCCCTCCACTTTTGAGCAGTTTTTAAAGAAAAATATATCCCAATTAGAATGTAATAATTACATAATGGTCCATGTCTAAAGTTTAGACTGATTAAAATAAGCTACTTCCATGCACATTGATAAGATTATTCTAAATATTATTCTGTCAAAGTTAATTTGATAAGATTTTTATTATAAGTAATTGTTAGGTTATATATATATATTTTAAATTACTCCCACATTCTGCTATAATAATAAGACAAAGTCTTGGGAAAGATGGTCTTTCCATATGCATATGAAAAGACGGGGTTGAATTAGAATTATAGAAAGGTAAAAGGTTTTAATTGCAATATTAAAAATTTATTATATAACATGTTGTAGTTATAAGTTTATGACCCGATTAATACAACCCAAAATTTTTATCTTGATTTTTTCTAATTTGCAGTTTAAACCTTGGTCTTTCCATAACTTATGAAAATACCGTCTTTCAAGAGACGCACTCTAATAATAATGTCTAATTTTTCATTTATTTTTATGTTTTTGTTTAACACGAGACTTTCTTTTACTTTTATAGAATATCAAAATTAAAATATTAGGAACTATTTTGGTTGTTGTGTTATTGAATGATTTTTAGATAGATTTTAAAAATATTTTTATTGATTTTTTATTTCAGAAATAATATAAATCTGGACTTCTACTTCTTCCAGGACAATTTAACTTGTAAATTTTGATTTTATACTATTACAAAAAAATATTTAATTAATATAGAATATAGCATAAACACTTTCACACCACTAATCGTTAAATAAAATTATTTTATAATTAATATTATAATTTAATAATATTTGTTTAAATTTATTGCAATGAGATTTTCATAATTTTAATTTTTTTATGAAATGTATCTTAAACTATAAATAATTATAATTAGAAACGAAATTTTCTTTAATTAATTTAACCATTATAACATGAGGCAAACCGCTCTCCAACATAAATATATAAGGCAAAGTTTTGTGAAAATTCGTCTTTCCATAAACATATGGAAATACGGATTGAATTAAATCATAGAAAGACACAAAAATTTAATTGAAATATTAAAAATTTATTATGCAACACGCAGTAGTTATAAATTTATGACTTGATTAATTCAATCCATTTTTTAAATTTTGATTTCTTTCAATTTGCAGTTTAAACCTTGATTTTTCTATAACTTATGAAAATACTATCTTTCAAGAGACAGACTCAATATAAAATATAATTAAAAAATTTACATTTTGTGTGAGGACAGACTGAATTACTTCTTTCTTATTGCTGTTCCCCCCACCCCCGAAAAGATTTGCCTTTCATCTTTACCCTTACATTATATTGTACGCAGGAAATTTTTATGTGAGTGTTTTAAATTTGAGTCCGTCTCTTGAAAGACGGTCTTTTCATAAGCCATGGAAAGACGGTATTTCCATAAGTTATGGAAAGACCAAGGTTATAGTGTAAATTAGAGGAAATCAAGTAAAAGTCTCATTTCTAAACATGACAATAAAACTCATATTTTGCTTTGAAAAAAATTCCCTTCAATTTGAACTAACAATTACTTTGCAAAATTTAGAGCTCCCAAAACTAATAGAGCCTAATTTAATAACCTAAAACAGTAATACCATCATCAATAAATTTCAGCTCAAATAAGAAAATAATCAAAATGTGAACCTTTAATTGGGATAAACAAAAATAAAAAGTAGGAATCTTTCACTGGAACGAGGAAATATTGCAAAATTAAGTTTGTAGTGAGTTAAAGTGATTTAAAAAAACATGAATCAACCAGATATTAGCTCAAAAATAAATCCAAAAAAAGAAGGAGAACATCTGTTATATTATCCCTATCATGTGTTAATGAAGTTTCGGGAAATAACCCGATACATTTTAATTCATTTTCCCTTTTCTCTCTTGTAACCTCTAAAGAGATAAGTCTCTGTCCCAACTAAAATTTTAAAGAATTATTTTCACGATTATTAAAAATATATTAGACCGTTTATATGTTTAATTACACATAATAATGATACATTATACATAAAGTGAAGATATTTAGAAATAAATTATTATAATGATAATATTATTATTTATATATTTATTTAAATATGTAATTAAAATTTGATATAGAATAGTGTTTGAATTAGAAGCATATTAATTATTAAAGGTAGAGGCTTAGCTCAAAGTCAACCCAAAGTGGCAGTGGTGAAATCATCCCAGATACGCACCCATTAACAAAAAGCGCGTTGAAACATGAAATTTGACCCGGCAAACCTCCACAAGTCAAACCAGAGGATCATTTCCTAGCTGTACTAAATAAATTAGATGTTGCTTCAGGGCCTCAAATTTCATCGTCCTCATTAATTGCACCAATCTGCCATAAAATGGCCAAATTTCTCCTCATTCGATCACCACCCCAAAAATGAAGCATTTCAGCCACCCTCACGACCTCCAATTGCAAGGCCTGGTCCTTTCGCCGACATTACTACCGCCCATTTGTTCTTGCTGCCAACTTCCACCCTCCGGCTATGATGACCCAATGTATGTGTGCATGGCCTGCAACTTCTTCCTCCATTTGAGCTGTGCCCATTATCCCCACCTCATCACCCACCCCTCCCATAAGAACCACACCCTCACCCTCCTCCCCTCCGCCGCGTACCCCGGTGGAGCGTTCAACTGCGACGGTTGTAACCTCCGGGGGATCGGGTTCAGCTACCATTGCAGCAGCTGCGAGTATGATCTCCATGCTGCCTGTGCTTCCAAGCCTCTTCAGATTACCCTGCCTTCCCATTCGTGCCCTCTCGAGCTGTCCTTCGCCAATCCTTACGTCAATGCCAAGGGATTCTCCTGCGACGCGTGTCACAAGATCGGGCTCAAAGAATGGCTGTATCGATGCGCTGCATGTGATTATGATGTGCATATGAATTGTGCTGCCCAGGCGGCGGTTCGTGGAAGCCAGGCTCATTATGATCAGTTTCAAAGCACCCCTGTTGTGAGTTCTGGGCCTTCTGGCCAACCTCAACCTCAGCATCAGTTGAGGTATGGTGCGAATCTGCCGGCTGGACCCCAATTTCTGCCTGAGATGACACCGAGCTTTGTCCACGGTGCAAGATTTGGACAAGGTAGCTCGGTAATTCCAGGACATTTTGAAGACGGTTCAACTGGTTTTAGCCCGGACATGGTGCAAGAACTGATCGGTGGCTACATTAGCGGCAGAGGTGAAGGTGGTGGAACTGGTAGTGATGGTGATGGATTAGGGGCTGTTTTCGGAGATTCATCTGGATCAGCACAGAACTAGAAAATCAATATAATTAAGTCAAATAGTTCGTATGGTTTAAGGATAAACTTTAGTTTTGAGGTCAAAGGGATGACGGGAATGCCTATAAGATTATAACGTTACAAGGTTGAATGTGTCTGAACTCGGTGGGTCAGAATATATTGTTAATTAGTATTGTGAAAACCGTGTATTTAGTTCGATGGATGAATGTTGTTGCATTAACTATGGATAGCTCCTTTTAATCATGTGATAAGGTTGTTTTTTCAGTTTTCCATTTCGGTCCACCGCCATGATTCATGTCGCATTTGAATTCTAAATTACAGTATACTCCCTCCGTCCCACTTTAAACTTCCTATTTGCTTTTTTCAGAGTCAAACTTTACAAACTTTAACCCTAAATATAAATTAATATATAAACAATAAATATATCATTTGATGTGATATTATTATATACAACTAAAAATATTTACGGTGAAACATGATCGTTGAAAATCGTAAAAAATAATTCAAAACTTAATAGTGGGACTAAGCAGTATGCTTTTGGCCTTTTGGATTACTTGTTTGACGCCATTGAAGTTAGTCTTGGTCAATGAAATGTGAGTCAATGGAATTCATACGAGAGAGAAATTGCACCAAAATTTCGTGAATTAAATGCTGGACTTAAAATCCCATACGAACAGGGGAGAAGTATCTGTTTCGATTTTGATTGACTTTTTTTAATAAAAAAAAGTCTTACATTTTAAGTGGGAAATTTTATTTGTTGATGAGAAATGGAATTAACATAGAATTGGAAGAAGAAAAAAGCCCACATTTTACTGGACATATTTGATCACCAATAATCTTATTTATGTACAAGGATTAGATATAAAATTTAAAAATTTAAAAATTACACATTACAGATTATCTAAAGACATTTTATGTTTGTATGCTATTTGTAATTTATAGGAGTACCTTAAAAAATACCTCCTCCGTTTCTCTATTATTTGTACACTTACCTTGCCAAAAGAGACATTTTTCATTTTTGGCAATATTCCTTCAATTTCATCCACTTATTATACTTTCTACTTTCTACATTCATTTTTATCCACTAATTTTCTTCACATAAATCCAAGCACCTAAACCTATGATGCCAATAATAGCGGAGCAGAGGGAGTAAAGAAAGACACAAAATTTTATTTTATATGGACTAATCATTAGATGAGATTATTTTATAATTTATTTAATTATTATGGTGATATTTTTATTTTTATTTATTGTAACGAGATTTTTATAATTTTGAAAAACTTTTAAATGTAGTGTATAAATAATTTTAATTTAATATTAAAAGTTATTGAAATGAGTTTTGTCATGATTGGTCTAACAGGAGATTTTTTCAAGAATGCCAGTGTTAAAAAATAAAATAAAAACTAAGATTATGTTCTAATTCAATTCAGTATATATATATATATTTATTAATTTAGTTCAGTTATTATACCTATATCTATTTAAATTTACTTTAAGGCAAAATTTTGGGGAAAACTATTTTTTCATAACTTATGAAAATAGCGTCTTTCAAGAAATGGACTCTTAATTTAATTCAATAAAATATCAAATTATTAAAATATTTATATTTATTGTAACCAATCATCATACTAAACTACCCTACCTCCATCTGTTAAATATAGGGGCGGATCTACCTTATGGCATGGGGTAACTATGATTATCCCATAGTAAAAAAATAGGGAGTATTAGTATTTGGTTATCCCATGTAAAAATATATTTTACCATTAATATTTATAAAAAATAAGGGTATTCGTATTTGGTTACCTCATTGAAAATTTTCTGAATTCGCCAATGGTTAACTATATGCCTAGATCCATTTGTGGCACATGAATAGCAAGTCGTCAATATGGCACATGAACATAATGATACGTCCATTTGTGGGAGACTCATTCCACAATGTGAATCAAAAAAATTAATGTTTTAATAGATTGGTTATAGTTGTTAGATAGGGATTGTGCGATCTAAACGTGGAGCAAATACGTAACGATATTACAATAATACGAATGAGAACGACTTTTTCTTATATGCGTTGCAGTATTTTCACTATAAAAGGTTACGAGGAACCTTTCACTATAAAAGGTTAAACGAGTATGTTTAAGGATGTGACTTTTATTTCTTGCTGCTGTCATGACGCGTGAAAGGCATTAAACTAATAACTGATACCTGGTATTTAAACCGAGAATATTCCATCACTGCTTTTTAGATTTGTTTCGAATAAACACATATGAGCGGAAAGATTCAAACGGTAATCACTAAGGAAGATCACTGCACCAAATAAATAACAATAATAATATATAAAGGAATATTCTATTTCCTATCAAATCATCTTATATTGAAGTTAAGGAGTAAACTACAAATAAGGGAAATATAAAAATAAGAGGGTTAGATTTAGAGTTAAAACACTACTGATCTATAATAAACCCGAATTTAAAGTATTAAAATCTAAAGTACTCCCTCCGTCCTAGCTTAAATTACACATTTACTTTTATCACGCTATTCAATAAGCATGTTTGACCGTTAATATGTTTACACACATATAATAATGGCAAATAAAAAGTTGATATTTGAAAACTACTTATTATGAGTAATTGAACAATATCACATATGTATATATTATTGCTCATGTATTTATTCAAATATGTGGTCAAACTTTGATGGAGAATAGTGTCAAAAAAGCAAATGTGTAATTTAGGCTGAGACGGAATTCATTTTAAAGTATTATCAACTCTGCGGAGTATTACTCTAAATCTAAGAGTGTTAGATTTAGACTTTAAATTCGGGGTTAGGTCATGTTCTTTAGAACTTATCTAAACTGATCTGAATTGAATTGAATTGATTTGAACAGAAGTGAATTAAAAATAAGTGTGTTAAAAATAGTAATAGTATGACTAAATAAAATTACTCATTAAATTAAATTTTTGCTAACCTGAATTGAACCGATTAAATTGAAATGAACTGAAATGCAGATAGGTTATGAAACCAGGCCTTATAATTAACAACTGTAGAAAAGTTTAGGAGCTAAATTATAGAATGTACTGAAATAGAACGAAAACCTTATGTTCATCTTCTCTAGCACCCGAAATATAAAAAGAAAACCTCCAATTCATCTTCTCTGGCACCTCGCCGGTGACTTATAGTTCGATCTGGCTTCGTCGCCATTCAGTTTCGTCGTCATTTCTCTCAACGTTGCAACCGTCGTTTCCGCCATCTATATTTCGCTATTGTTTTCGTTGTTGTTTCAGTAGCATTCGTCTGCCATTTATAACGTTGTCGCTGATAATTGCAGAATGTAGGTGTGATGTAGACGGTTCAGAATTCATATAAGGAAGCATCCAAGCAAAACTTTGGCGCGATTTTGGTGATTCCGGTGGTCAGTGCGGATTAGGTTATATGTTGGGAATTGGACTGGTTTGGGTTAAAATCGGATCACATTTGAACATAAAAATGTAGGAAAACGTGCATTTATGCCCCCTAGTTCTTGTGTTTGTGCAGATATACTTCCGAGTTTTTTAAATGTGCATTCATACCCCTGTCGTGGTCTGAAAATTTGTTCAATTTTGGTCATTCCCGGATTTAATAGAAATGACCTTTTTAATTTTGGTAATTCCCGGATTATGCAAAAACGGTTATTTCTATTGAATCCAGGAATAACCGAAATTGACCAATTTTTAGATCACGACAGGGGTACGCATGCACTTTAAAAAAACTCGGGGGTATATCTGCACATACACAAGAACTGAGGGATATAAATGAGTCTATCCCTAATTTTTTTCAACCATAACAAATATGGTACCTGTTGGAGCACCTCCATTGCAGTTTGTTTGGAACATGTCTATTACTCCCATCTTGCATGTACTTCTATCCATTTAAAATGGTACTCCTCCGTTTATTTATTTGTGGCAATATAGGTATATGCGTTCGGATTTAGGTGATAAAAATAAGTAAAAAAATAAACGTAGAAAGCAAAAAGTAGAACGAGTGGATAAAATTGAAGGAATCTTGACAAAAATAAAAATGTGTCATAAAAAGAAATATTCAAATAAGATAAGTGTGCAACAAATAGAGAAACAGTGAGAGTATTGTCCAATTCTCCAAAATTATAGTAAAAGGAGGAATAGTAAAGGACACTAGACCTAGACAAAGACACCATCACATGCTAATATACTCCTTGGTAAATAGCCATGATTCCATCCAACTGTTCCAAATTAATTTATACACTTATTTTATAAACATTATTTTTTATTAAAGTTTGTGCAATTATATTATGATATGTGATATTATTAAATTTGTTTTAAAAAGTAATTTCTAAATATCAACTTTTTATTTTCTGCTATTATATATAGATAAATATATTAACGGTTAAATATTTTTTAAAGTATTGTGATAATGATTGATATGCAATTTAACGTGGGACGTGGAGAGTATTAGATTCTTCATTCTAGTTCAATACAGCAGTTGTTTTCACACGGAACCAAAATCCAAGAATTCGATTGTGTAAGGATCTTAGCAATGAACATTATCACTATCAAGCTAATTATCCATCTTTCCTTTTCAATTTTTCCTTCGGATGCTTTAACATTGCTCAAGCTGAGAAGTGAGACCCCCAACGAGAAAAAAATTGGAAGAAAAAACAACATGCAAGAATCTAATGTTATTAGAGATATTTACATTTATAACCCTAAAATTAGGTCAAAAGTACAAATATGACCCTGCAATCTCAGAAAGTGCCAATATAACCCTGAGTTTTTAATATATGTGCCAATATAACCATAATTTTCCTAAACTTTGTGCCGATATAACCAAACTCACTCATTCCGGTATTGACCCAAAAAAATTCAGGCAAAACATAAGATGAAATGACAAAAATACCCTTGTAACAAACCTAAGTTTCTGTTCTAAAAACCTAATCTCCACCGCCGCCACC
>JAULKK010290936.1:0-23520 GCA_032355705.1 Rubia peregrina
TGAAGTCCATCGTGCTCTTTGAAACGTGCTCCGTTTACCGGCCGGACTGCTGTTGACCGGTTGGACCGCCGTTGACCCTCAAGATTTCCGCTGACCAGACAAAATGTAAAGACAAAAAACTGCACCTGAGTCCGACCTTGGCTCGTTCTGTGTTTCCTCTCCGCCGATCTATAGATTTTCCAGCGGATCTGATCATTTTCTGCACCGAGATCTGATATGTCAATCTCTATCCTTGCTCCGCCGTTGAGCTTTTCCTCCAGCTGGTGGCCTCTGTCGTCTGTCCTTGCTCCCCTGCTTGGTTCGCCGGTCAGTGGTGGTTTGCCGGAAGACTTCGAGGGCAAAATTCGAAACAAAACTTCCCCACCCTACAACTAAACTACACTACAACAAGATAAAATGAAGTGACAAAGAGAACGGAAAGAAAATGGGAGGGGAGGCCGCTGGCCGGCCGGTGGTGGCGGCAGCAGCCTCCCCAAAGGAAAAGTATTTTCTTGGCTCTGTTGGCTTCTTGGAGAAGGAAGAAAAGTTAAAGAGAGAGAAAAGTAGTGGGCGAGTTATGTGGATGTATACAATAGGAATTGTTTTGACTTTAGAGATCTTATATGAATTTGAAATTCAACCGGATCCCTATCTCATTTTTTAAAATATGGATTTTGATGAGAGAGTATTTACTTCCCTATATTTGTAGAAAGAAAAAAAAATGGTGAATGAAAATTTAATGTAATCATATAAATTTAGAACACGGTATTCATTTTTTCCATTTAAAAACTTCAAGCTTTATCAACATTGTGATTCCAACGAAAATTTACTTTCTTTTTTTGGTAAAAAAAATACCGCATCAACGACTCATTCTTATTTTAATAATGAAAATTACCTTTGAAATTCCTATTCATATTATCACTCCAATTTGGTTTTTTATATTTGAACCTTTAAAAATTATGCACTATTACTTTGTTGTCTTATGCTTCTGTCTCTCCCTCAGTTAAATAATTGTGGTGAAGTCGTTATTTGATCTAAAACTTTAGTTCATTTTAATGCCTAACTAATTTGGCTATTGAAAACCGATGCACAAAGTTCATTTATTTAATTTGTCGAAAAATAAATTTTAAAAATAAATTTGCATTCCCTATTTTACAAAAAAAATAATAAGTTGTTGGACTTGCTCTAATTCACCGTGAATTTTCTGCATGAGTTTGATTAAAACCCTCGTGAATTGGCCTTTTAGAGCCCATTAACAATATATTTTTACTTTGGGTCAATTTATCAGTTTGATCAAAGCCCTCATAAATTGGGCTATTTAGAGCCCATTAACAATCTACTTTTATTTTGGTTCTTAAATTAACAATCTTTGATTCGAAACTCAATTTTATAAATAGAAGAAAGAATAACGAACAATGAACTTTAGTACTTAATCCGTCCCACCCGAGTCTGCATACACACTATTTGGTAGTCAAAGTGGTTGAACATTGACCATATATTTGGATAAATATTATCGTACGAGATATTGTTAGATTTGTCGTAACATGTGGTTTTTAAATATCAATTTTTCATTTGGCATTATTGTCTGTAGTTACACATATTTACAGCCAAACAAGGTCCTTGGAGAACGTGAAAAAGATTCTATGCAAATTCCCCAGGGACGGAAGGAGTACCAAATATAAGAGTGACAAATGGCTGAACGGGTCGACTATGAGTTAGTGAATATAAGTAATTGAAAAGGAGAAAAACTTAGGAAAAGCAGTATATACATAAGCTTATGGACAGTCCACTGTACTTTTTACTTTAAATGTCATTTTTTAAATAAAATTTCAATAATGCATTTTAAAAGTTAAAATAAGTAATAATGTGTATTTGAATGTGAAAATATATAATATATATATATATATTTGGGAGAAGTACGTTTTTAACCTATGTTTCGGGAAAAATGCAGAAATGACTATGTAAAATCTGAAAGTGCAAAAATAACCCTAGAAATCGTTGACCTAAATGTGAATGGCAGAAATGGCTGGAAATCAATGAACTAACTATTTAACCATTCCATTTAAAAAATAAATAAAAACAAAATACCTTCTATTTTACCCCTAATCAACCCTCTTTCACCGCCGACGCCAATTTCACCTCCTCCATTATCGCCCCCATTTCATCTTCACTTTCACCGCCTCCCGTCGCTAAACTTCCATTGCCATGGCGCCATATTGTGCGCCACTGAAAAATTCAATCTAGGCTTCAAATTGGGTCACCACCATCGACTGGACAAAAACGAAGAAGAAGTCGCCATCCATCTGGTTCTTATGACTGGTTCTGAAGAAGATGTCGATGGTTCCGGTCGACTGGAAAACGAAGGAGACATCATTGTATATGGATTCGATTTGAAGGTTAGAGTTAGTGGTGATGGTGACGCAACGAGGGCTGTGGTGGAGGAAGCTGTTTGAAGGGCTGTGGTGGTGGCGCAACTTGTTTTTTGAAGGTTAGGGGCGGTGGCTATGAGTGTAGCGCTGGGAGAGGTGGTGGTTGTGGTGGCATACGGGAAGAGGTGGTGTGGTGGGGCTGCGATGGCTTTGGGTGTAGCGTGAGAAGAAGTGGCGCGACGGGAGCTGTGGTGGTTGTGGACGTCGTGCGAGGAGAGGTGGCACGCGCAGGGGGGGTGGTGGAAGTTGTGGTGCACGGGGCGCAGGTAAGGGAGAGGTGAAGTTAGGGAAGGTGAGGGTGGGCGACGGGCCTAGGGTTTCTGCGAGGAGGTGGTGGGTGGCGGTGGTGGCGACACGGTGGCGGATTAGCTGCAGGTGGTGGGCAATGGGTGGGATGAAGATGAAGAAGAAGTCCTAGAGCATAATTGCTAATTACATTTTTAGTTTCGAATATAAGGGTAATTCTTTATTTTCATGTTTGGTCAATTGTTGACTTCATTGAGTCAACACCGGAAATGGAAAAATGGGTATAGTTGCACTATTTACAAAAACATAGGGTTAGTTTTGCACTTTCAAATTTTACAGGGTCGTATCTGCACTTTCTCAATTTAATAGGGTCATTTTTGTACTTTTTCCAAAATATTTCAAAAATTTAAAATTCAATATGTAATTTAACAAATATAGTGTATAAGATTAAAAAAATACGTGGACTGTCCATAAACTTAAGGACAAACCGCCTGTCAGGAGACCCACTCATTGTAAAAAAAAGAATATGACCCATTTTGAAATACTTTATTACATGTAAAAAATGAGTCGGGTAAATGGGTTGGATTGAAATCCGCTCAACCCATGGGGTCAAAAATAACCCAACTCGCAGGTCAAAATTGAGTAAACCAATAGGTTTCAACGCATATATACACACATATGGGTTTATATTCCAACTCATGTGGATAAACTCGAGAGTTTAACCCATATATTGACCTCATGTGAGCTTATATACCAATCCATAGGGGGTACCCTGTGAGTTTCAATCCATTTATGGACCCCATATGATTTTATGTACTGACTCGTATGGGTAAACTTGCGGGTTTCAACCCATTTATAGATTCGTATGGGAAGATCTGCGAATTTCAACCCACATATTCACCTATATGAGCAAATTTGTGGTCAACCTGCATACCTAGCCCGTCTGACCCATACTTTCAATTACTCATTTGACCCATTACCCATTTTCGATCATCTCCAGTACATGAGTCATTTTACTAAAAGTCAGTTGACACGTCAGAGCAAGTCCAACAACTTCCCTACAATTTTCTTCAAAATAGGGAATGAAAGTCAATATTCTTCGTTTTCTTACTCTACTCCAAAAAATTCACAATTTTGCATAATTTAACATTTATTACACTATAGTTAATTTTTATATGTAAAGTTAAGAGTTTCTTTTAATCACTTCAAAATGTATTAAAAATTAATAGCTAGTTTTTGAAGAAATCAATATTATAAATTTAAAATTAATAGTTAGATGTAATATAAAACTATTATTTTTGTACCTTTTTCATATTTTCACCCAATTTGAAATAGAAGGTAACAACATTTTTTTAAATAACTTTAAACCAAAAAAAATAATTTTTATATAATACTAATTTTTAATAAAAATATAGCATACCCTCTGTCCCAACTTAAATTGCAACAAAAGAAACAATAAGTGTTTTTATGGTGGAATTTGTTTATTACTTAATGGGGCATGTGGTATGTGTGAATTTGTCTATTACTTAGTGGGGGCATGTGGCATGTGGTCCAAACTGAATTTTTACTTTAAAATCTGACCCAATTAGCAAAGAAATTAGAGAGAGAAAATTAGCTTGGAACGTCCTAAAAAAGAAAGAGTGTAAGTTTAATTGGGACAAGCGGAGTATATAATTTAGGGGTACACGCTCATGTCAGTGTGGCTCCATCACTTTGTAATACTACTTCCATGCATCGCAATTTGAAATTTAAATATTTTTTTGGATTGCTACTTACCAGATATAAGAAATGTGTTATGGAACGAAAAAAATCTGAATGCAAAGTATAAATAAAAAAAGTGATGTGAACGAATGAAGTAAAATAAAAATTAAGAATTGGAATGCGTAAAAATTGTTATTGGAACAAATAAGAGCATCTTCAATGCAAGAATTGAGTAACAAGATGCGAGTCTTGATTTTTAGAATGCCAGATTCCATACTCTAAAGTCTCACTCACATATCAAATTATTCTTTTGACAGCCGTCAAGTGAGATTCCTTAGAATCAGTCTGAAATATTGCACATACACCTATACTGAAGCATATATCTAGCCAACTTGTTGTAAGATACAGTAGAGTGCCAATCATACTCTTGTACAAGATGTGATCAACTCCTATCTCATTCTCATCTTTTACCAATTTGTCCGTAGTCGCCATGGGCATACACATTGATCGAGAATTACTAAGACCAACCCGCTTTACCAAATGCAATGCATATTTACTTTGATTTATGAACAAACCAGTCTTCTCTTGTTTCACCCGAAAACCAAGAAAATAAGCGAGTTCTCCCACCATACTCTTCCCAAATTCGGCCAGCATCAAAGTCACAAAATTATGTACCAAGGATGGTGAGGTAGACCCGAAGATTATATCATCAACATATATTTGAGTAATCAGTATATTTGATGATTCACGAAAAATAAGAAAGGTGTGATCTACTCCCCATTTAAGATAGCCTTATGGATTAGAAAGGTAGTGAGTCGCTCATACCACACCCTTGTTGCTTGTTTTAAGCCATATAATTCCTTCTTGAGACGATACACAAGGCGTGGATAATGAGGATCCTTAAATCCTTTGGGCTATTCCATATATACCCCTTCATTGACTACTTCATTCATGAAGGCATTTTTGGCATCCATTTGATATAAAGTGAAATCCATAGTGCAAACAATAACAAGTAAAATCTGAATAGATTCTAACCTAGAAACCACTGCAAAGGTCTCATCAAAATCAACTCTTTCAATCTGAGTGTATTCTTGAGCTACCAGTCTAGCCTTGTTCCGGGTAATATTTCCATCAGCTTCAGACTTGTTCTTGAAGATCAACTTTGTTCCTATGTCATTTACTCATTTAGGGCGAGGGGTAAGGTACCACACATTGTTTCATTCAAATTGCTCAAGTTCTTCTTGCATTGCCACAATCCAATACTCATTATAGAGAGCCTCTTTATAATAATTGGGTTCAATGAAGGTTGGAGAACATTAAAGACCATCAAGTTCCCTATAGTTAACCCGAGAGATCAATCGAGTCATTCTTCTGCTTGATTCAGCCTGAATATCCGTATGATCTACCTCATCAGATGTTTCACCATTATTATGCCCCTGATCTGAGAAATCATTCGATGTCGGAACATGGTGATAATTTGCTTTTTCTTCTTCAGTCGTTGGCATTTTGAGATTATTATGTTTAATACTCAAGCAGTTCACTTCTTCTTCCAACAAGTAACATTTGTCTGATAACCGAATACCAATAAGTACTTTGTTTTTGCCATGTTTCAATATGCACTTTTCCTTATGGAATCTCACGATCATATTATCATCACATAGCTGGCTGATACTTAGAAGATTAGCCTATGGATCTTTCACCAATAGAACACTGGTAAATGTTAGAAATTCCTTTATCGACCGCTCACCTTTTCCAACTACCCATGTTTTTCTTTCCATCACCAAAGGTAACAAATCCACCATCACATGGTTTGATCTTCTTTAGGTACTCTTGAAATCCAATCATATGTCGAGAACATCCACTATCAAAGTACCACAAATCCCAAGAGTGTGCAATAAGTGAATGTGAGCTACAAGGCACGAATTAGGGGTTTTAGATATCCCTACCTTTCTGACCATCTTTGACCGTTTGACATCATCTATGTTGGAACATTCTAAAAAATATTGCCCATTCATAGTATCTTTAAGAAGTTTAAAGCAATAATCCTCTGTATGAACTTGATAAGTACAATAACCAAACACTAAAACTTTTCGTGAGCGTGTTTTAACCACTTTTCTCTTCAAAACTTGAACATCTGTTTTGAAAACCGTAGTTCCGATAGATGGTTTTTCGTAGACTATCCCCTATCGATTTCCAGAACTCTGACCCATGGTGAGAATGTCATCCAATTTTGCTTTTCTTGAATTTAATGTTTTAATAGCCTTCTCGGCAACTTCATCCCTTTGTGTCATTGAAATCTTACTCAATTTCAACAACTCATTTTCCCTCTTGAGTCGTTCCACTAGAGATACCATCTCTCTTCCTTCTTCGCCTAATTTTTTCTTTCTTTTAAAGAGTTTGTTAGCATCAACAACTTTCAACCACATTTTATACATCTTTTCACATGTAGCATAAACATCTTCATCACTTACAATCATGTCTTCGTCATCGTTTGAGGAGTATTCTTCAACATCAAACTTCAGCAACTTGAACCATGTTGGAACGTTGATTCACTTTTTCTTATCCGATGTTGGAACATCCAGTAACAATTTCTAAATCTCCATGAATTTTTGCTTCGAAAGCCACATAATTACTCATCAGTTTTTCTTTCTCATCTTCACTCCATGGATTAACATATGATTTACCTTGCTTCTTCCAAGTGTTGGCATATTCAGCCTGGATATGTACATACCCTTCACATTCTCTACAATGTATCCTTCCCGACTGCCTTAATATGTCATTTTGATTTCTTGAGGATTGCTGAGTGGTTTGCTCCATCCCTGACCCATGGTTGTTTCTAGAATCTTGAAACCGCGATCTGTTCCCATTAAACCCTTCCTAGGAATTATTAATTACCACATTCTTCAGCACCTTTGAGAAATTCTTTGTGATAAAAGCAAGTTCTTCATTTACATCATCGCTATCCTATTCATAATTGTTTCTTGATGATGAAATTTTGAATGTCAAATCCTTGTTTGTTGGATGTTCCAACGCCATCATAGGTTTGTAATGATCCTATCAACTCATCCAAAGTCATTGTGGCCACATCCCCCGCATCTTCTATTGCAGCTACTTTAATGGAAAATATTTGGGGAAGTGATCTCAGCATCTTCTTCACCAGCTTAAACTATTGTAAATTTTTCCCAGTTGATGCGACATATTTGTGATATCTCTGAGCCTTCCATTGAACAATGCAATGGTCTCATCTTCTTACATTTTCAGCTCTTCGAATTTTGTGGCCAGCATTTGTAGCTTTGATTCATGTCCCTCATGCACAGTTTGTATACCCCCATGCTTTCTTTGCTTGATGACACGTAAAAATGAGTTAGAATGGATTTTCAGCTACTGCAGTAAAGATGACATTTAATACTCTGGAGTTTGCCAATCCATCCCTTTTTCACCTAGTGTCCACGACTCTTGAGGCTTAACTATTGGCTCTTTAGAACTAGATTCTCCTCCTTCGGAACTTCCAACAACTCGGGGTTTCCATTTTGTTTCAACACAGTGCGAAGTTAATTCATCCAGTGAGTTTATGAACACTAGCATGCGAGTCGTCCAGCAGTTGTAATTTGTTCCTTCCAGCAGTGGTGGCCGAGACACATAAGCTCCTTCTTTGGCCGCTATTGGTAAAACCATATCACATTTTCCTTGTCAAGACCAAGCTAAAACAAGTGAGTTAGCTATGATACCAATTAAAATTCTAGTTTTGCCAATTATCCAGATTAATCCAATCAATTTGTTCCAACTAGACCAAGTACATTAAAACATAAAAGTTAACACACGAGACTTGGTTGCGCAGTTTAGTGAAAGTACCTACATATGCGAAGCTTTTCTCAGTTCAGAATAAATTACTAATCAGAAAGATACATTACAAAGTACACCAAACAATTATACTTATATTTACTAATTACAACTATGGGTTTTGCAAACTCTCATTGCTACCGTTCCGCCTTGATCAGATTCCTTCTGACCTCGAAACTAGTCAATGCTGGATCTCCTTCTCCCAAGAAATTAAGGTTTACGATTATGAACTTGATTAACAGTTTAAGATCATGAACACAGACAGATGGCTCTAGAGTACTCTCAAAATATGTGGAAATCTGGACGCTTCAATTAAATTTGTAAGTAGCTCAGCCGAATTGTCTTCTATTTATATCAGATGAAGCAATCCATGTTGAATTGGAATTTGTCACGTCAATACTCTCCCAAAATATTTGAATTCCAATTTTGGTTGCTTAGAATATCTAATCCCATGAATATATGGATTTTTCATAATAAACTCAATCACATAAAGATAGAGATTTTCCATAATAAATCCAATTCCTTAGAAGTAGGGATTCTACCATAATAAATATGCTTAAATCTCCTTCGGACTAAATATTGCATTATCTCCAATTTCCTTATTCCACACAAAAGAAATATTATTCACACGCAATATTCCTTTCCTTATTCTTTACACTCATGAAGTTTTGTTCGAAAACAATTCCCATTCCATTTCCAATTCTAATTGCAATCAAATCTTATGGAACTAAGAATTACCAAATCAATTCCCATGGAATAAGGAATTAAAATATTCCCATCCTATCAAACCAAGTCCCATGTGAAAAGGGATAATATCAAATCAATTATAATTTCCTTAAATACAATCCAACCCAATCACATAAATATAACAATTGATATATTCCTCAAACTCAAGCACAGATGAAATATTTCTACCAAATTAGATTTCCTATTCCTGCATATCTTTCCATATTTATGTTTCAACATATACTTTCCATATTTGCATAATATTCACAAATTATCAATTAACTAAATATAGACTTTACAGTTAACATTAAATAATTATGAGTGAGTATTATACAATATCTGAAAGGTTAGAAGACAAGTCACATTTATATAATTAATAATTAGTACCGGCTTGTTGAAGTACATGTGTATTTATCCTCTTACCACGTCACGACATCTATGAAACTTGAAATCTAGAAAATTCTTTCGAGTTCTAAAGCAAAATTTTGGTAGAATAGAACATTATTTTAGTGACTAGAGTATTTTTTTTATATTTTAATAGTTTCTTTGTACTTGATTTATTTTTTCAATAACCGCAACTCTAAACTAAAAGGAAATTTCCTTCCACACAATATCAAACAGTGATCGTATCCTACCTATTTTCTTCTTTTCCCCCCAATATTTTAGATTTTTACAACTCTCCCACCCCCACCCCCTGCAAGTCCAATTGTGCACTATCCCTCTCCTCCAAATTTCGATGGCCTCATCTGATAATAAACTCCCTTAGAATACATCGACTCATATGATTACCATCAAACTCGTCTTCAAAAATTTATATTATGAAAAATGCAGGTACAACATATTCTTCGATCTCAAGGTTTGTTTGGATATCTTGACAATTTTATGTCATGCCCGGTCGTTTCAACGCCACCATCTCTTTGTATATTTCTACCATTGTATCGTCGCAAGCGGGAGCCCTTTCCGCTCTTGTTTTTTCCTCTCTCGGTGTCACGATGCTAAAGTAATCTTCAGACGATGATGCAGTCTGCAATGCCTGGATTTGATAGAGATGCCAAGACGACTACCACCATAAATAAACACGTTCCACGACTTGATCAAACATTCAAGGGTTATGTTCAGGATCCTCTAAGTGACATGGTTGGACCGATGAAAATGTCAAGAACGAAGCTTAGAGATGCGGCATTGAATGCTTTGATTGATCAATTTCATGATGAAGAACTCAAGCCTAAATCGACTAGGGTTTGGATTAAAAATTTTAAGCTTGTCGATTAACTGAAGATATCGTGAAGAACACTATACTCTTTTTTTCCACC
Organism: Rubia peregrina; assembly: GCA_032355705.1. NCBI lineage: Eukaryota > Viridiplantae > Streptophyta > Magnoliopsida > Gentianales > Rubiaceae > Rubia > Rubia peregrina. Next base: position 10,235 of record JAULKK010290936.1, read on the forward strand.
GAATTTTTAAAAAGGTAGTGTGATCTTTGTAAACTATTGTAAAATTATTTTATTTTGGTCCATAGCTCGGCCATGTGGGCTTCTGAATAGTTATTTTTTACCCAGTCCATTAGGGTTTCAAAAATATTGAGTTTTATTCGGATTAGAATTATATTTGGTAAGATTAGATAAGGTAATTCGAGTAGATTACCATTGGAGAAGAATTCGAGTAGATTACCATTTATTTTAGGAGTTCCAGTTAGATACAGTTTCCAATTGTAGTTAGGGTTTTTGGGCAAGATGTATCCCTATAAATAGAGGGGTATGACCAAGCTATTCCTCACCTTTTTATCAATCATATATTCAGAATTTTGAGATCATTCTCTGTGCTTGCGAGCTATCTTCATTGTTGCTTAAACTTGTGGGTTAATGAAGTATTAATTTATTTTATTTGTGAACTAATTTCACGGGCTACTTAGGGTCACAATTATTGAGTTGTTCTCAAGGGCTAATTTTGATCAGTTTGTGCGACTTCACTAGGGTTTGCAAAATCTCTCGTTTAGTCAAAAATCTAAAATTATGCAATCCCGAGTTTTCGCATGGAGATTCATATCAGGATAGTTGAAGACCATCTCCTTTTCTTGTCCCTGGTGCAAGAGACGGTGTATGATGTTGTTGGTTGTAACACCTCCAGGCAAATTTGGGACACCATGTCCACGATTCACCAGGCAAATTTTGGACACCCTTTTAAAAATCTTTGTGTTCAGGTTTTGCAACTCTGCCAAACATATATTGTGCTTGAACTTCAACTTTGTTTCAACAGTATTATTTATACGCTTGCGCTGATGGGTGCTTCAGCATCTAATGATGATCATGTTTTATGGTTTTTAACTGCTCTTGGGGGCTGAGTATAAGAATTTTAGCACGCCGTTTCTCAATCGCACTCCAACACCGGGTTATGTTGATGTTGCTGCTCAGGATTAAAAATACGATCTCAACTCTCTGGCTGATTTTGGTGCTCAAAATGCTCCCCTCTGCAGCTGGCCACTTTCTTCATTTTGGACCGAGCCTATGACAGCCATGTGTGGGATCATGCGTCCGGCACACGCATTGTCTTTGGTGGATATCCTAGCAATCGCCATGGATCCCACAGTCGTGACTCGGGATCAGCTGTGATCGTGGTGATGCGGTTAAGTGTCAATGGTGTGGTAAATTTGGTCATGTTGCATCCTCCTACTTTTGTCTGGTTCCACTGAACTCTGCCGATCTTGTTGATTCCTTTCAATCGCTGCAATTAGAATCTTTCTCTAGTTCATCTTATTAGTATATTGATTCATGCGCCCGCTTATACTCAGGAGAGTGTCACTCCTTATGTTGGTAACTATTGTGTCTCTATTGGTAATGGTCTTGCTATTTCAATTTCATATATCGGTGACTATTATATGACTTCAGCTTTACGTTTGTTTGATATCTTGGTTGTCCCAAATATTAGTAAATATATACTTTCTATTAGCAAGTTTACACGGGATATGAGCATTCTTATTTCTTTTGATTATCGATCATTTATCATTTGGATCAAAGTTACTAAGAAAATTGTGGACAGAAAGCACCGTAAAACTATCGTGAAAAACCATATTAGATTTCTTACATTCAGAATAAAAAGGGATGGGCATTGTTTTTGCTTTGACATGTTCGACTAGGTCAGACACGGGCATAGTAAGAGCTTTTGCATATGGATATAAATTAGTATTATTTTTTGTAACAATGGTGGAATTTGCATACTACTGAATTTCCCCACTGCAGATTGTATGCAAATTCCCACTATCGTTTATAGCAACTAGTAACTAGCAAGCGGACCACTTTATAATAAAAAGGCAGTATAGCGTGAAGAAAACATAGTGACAGTGTCCTTCCTATGTGGGGATGTATTCAGCACCAACAAGTAACATAGCCTCGTGAAGATGAAATATTCGTTCGTTACCTTTTTTTTAAACTTTACATACGAGCAACTAAATTACATATTAATATCATAATCTATAATCTAACTAGAAGATATCAAAATTGAATCTATTGAAACTCAGTTTTATGTACTTAAACTCAATTTATTAATTTTGAACTAATGTTATTAGGTTTAGTTTTCATCTATTATTAATTGTATATATAATTCCAATTTAATTTAGTAAAATTAAAATGATCTAACTATATATATAATGACGTTGAAATCATGTTTTTTTTCTCCAGTTATAAACCATCAATGGTGGGGGCTGATTTGTATTGCTATCTCTAATTAATAATGACACAACTCCTTATAACTAAAGTGAGTTTAAAAGATGCATTACAATTAATATTGAATCATGAATCTGGGGCATCCATGGAGTTGAAATAATTTTCTTTCTAAACATAGGTGATATTACATTAAAGCTAATGTAACACATTTCAAATTATAGGTAACACTTTTCAATATTTATGTACTTCGTAACACTTTTCAAAAGTTTAGGTAACACTTTATAAACTATTGTAACATTTTTAATAAGTGTTGCAAGTAAAGTGTTACATTAGTCTTTTGTATAGTGGCGGGTATGATTTTCATACTCATACTCGCTCCACCTCCACCAAAACTACTTCCATACCCGCCTCAGTGGGGCAGATGCGGGCGGACCTCCATCAAAACCCGCCCCACTATCATCCCTACGTGTCATCCTTGGTTTGAGAGAAAGATTGTTGGGAGTGTTCAACTGAGTCCCACATTAAAAGTGAAGAGAGCATATAATCGCTATATTAATGATAGGTCCACCCGCTTAGAATGAGATTTTTTGTGGTTGAGCCCAATATTAAAACCATACAAGTTTAATCCAAAACGGACAATATGATAATAATATTAGTTGAAATGTGATATGAAGTTCCAACATATATCATCATGTTTTTTAACTAAAATTCTAATAGCACTAATTTTTTTCGGCAATACCCCTCGCATAAATGCTTTCTATGAGCACCCACCTTGATGAAGTGTCTTTCCGTTTAATTTTATAAAAGCGCTTTTTCGTGAATTTCATTCCTTACACAATATTTTTTTTAAATTTTGATGATGGGAATGATGGAATTGAGGAGGTTGATGGAAATGTTAAAAAGGGGAGCCGATCTTGGTGATCAGGGTCGGGTCTAACATTTTGAAGACTTGAAACAATTTTTTTTAAAATGGGTCTCACATTGTTACATTTATAACATGGGGCTTCATCTATAAGGATTTTTTTAAAGTTAAGGCAGCTAATTGAAAATGTAATATTTATTAATTTTTCTTACATATATAGTAAAAAGAGTTTAAATGAGACCCATATATAATTAAAAATTTGGTGACGGAGACGTGTTGAATCTGTTGCTGGTGGTGGTGATAGATTTAATATTTATAAAATATTTATGATACGTATAAAATGCTGGTTTAAGTTTGTAAAATGAAGGACAATAATAGCAGTAGATTTTCCTTTGGGAAAAGTGCTTTTCTAATCCTACATACTTGACATAAGTACCAATATAACGTTTTGATAACTGAAAGTGCAGATATAACTCTACCTAGTTGATGTAAGTACAATTCTACCAATTCCGACATCCGGCGACAGTTTGGCGGCGGTGGATGGTCATTTAGCGGTGGTCCGATGGCGGGGCGGTGGTCCGACGGCAGCGAGTAACGGTCCTGCGAAGTCAATGCCGGAAATGGGGGTTGAGGGTTATATTGACACTTACATTAACTAGTTATCGTTATTTTTGAACTAAAAATTATCTGAAAATTATATTGCCACTTAAGTCAAGTAGGTAGAGTTATATTGACACTTTTCCATTTTTCTTTTTCTCCTACATTTTCGCGTTGAATTGGGGTACTAGCCAAATTTCGCCATATTTTCTTCCTCCAGTAAGTGCTGTAACAGCACAAAATTCCAAAGGTTTAACAATATTTATTCAACAAATATGGTCCGTTCAAAATATAGTACGTGTGTCAGAAGTCAGAATCAAAATGTGTGATTGGATCAATCTGGTTCTCTTCAACATTTAAAAAAAAATCTTTACGAAAATCCCAGTTTTGTTTAAGACAAAATAGTTTGTACTCCCTCCGTCAATTTCAAAGTGAACACTTTAACTTTCACCAGTTGACTTAGAAAATATTGATCTTTAATATCTCTCATTAAGAATAATTCAAACTTGTAAAAAATTAATAATTAAAAATACATGTTATAACGAATCAAACAAAGTATCACACAACAGTATCATTCAATTTTATAGTTATTAAATTTTAACTAAATAAATAGATAAATTAAACTTGATATAGTTAAACTAATCTTGAAATGGGACAGGGAGTATGATTATTGGTCAGGAATATGGACAACCAAACATTGAACGTGCAGAATGAATAATTCAGAAACAATGCGATTGAATGGGATATGCTTTGGATTCTAATTTTTGGGTCAATGATGATGCCATTATCTGCTGAGGATTGCAGATTAGTATGTCAATCATTTGCCAAACTCCTAAATAATAGATTTTCTCAAAAAACAAAACTCCTATATATAGATAATTTCATTTGTTGGACCTGACAGCATGGAAATAGTTCCTTTATCTTTAGGCATGAAGTAGCTGTTTTTTTTTTGTAAAACAAAGCACGCGATGTTACTCATCCCATGCTCATTCTATCTCATCATAGTGTATATATTTGCCATTAAAAATTTAAACCCAATCTTTTTGTTGAAAGTGCCAATATAATCCTGCAATTTGAGAAAGTATCAGTCTAACCCTGGACTTCACTAACTTTTTAGTGAACGGCCATTTGATCGGAATCATATGAAAAGATGATTTTGCCCCTGATTTATAAAAACCAAAAAACTAGAAAAGACTTATATGCCCTCCGATTTCACAATTCTCTTCCAACACATCTGATTTCTCATTTCTCATTTAGCATTAAACTTACAGTAGGCCTTTGACTCTGGCTTCGATTGGAGCATTTGGGTCCTTATAATCGCAGCTCTATCCATTTCTCACTTCTCAATCCATTTCACTTGTTCTTCACTTCTCTTTGTGATCTTCGAATCGCATCTCTATCAAACAGGCTTTGTTTTGCTTGCTTTTGCTTCGTCTTCTTCTGTGTAGGTAAGGAGTGAGAGCGGGGAGAGGAGGATGGCGATGACGGGGGAGCTGGCTTATCGCGGAGGCGGGGGTGAAGGGAGGGGTGGGTCTAGGGTTCCGACGGTGGTAGAGGTCCGGGAAAGAAAAGGGTGGCGGCTTTGATGAATATGCAATGGCGAATCTGTGGCTAAGCTGACAGATCTGTGGCGGCGGCGGACACTTTCGGCGGAGGCGGACGTTTCTGGTGGTAGCGGACATTTCCGGTGGGGTGGTTGTGAAGAACAAAGAAAACAGGGGCATAATGGGTATTAAAATTTCATCTTTGGTCTAAGGGGTATTTTGGTAATTTTAGTTTGTGGTCAATGCCTGAATTGTTTGGGTCAGTGCTGGAATGAGGATGTTAGGCTATATTGACACAATTTGACATGTAGTTAGGGTTAGATTTTGTAATAACTTAGGGTCAAATTGACACTTTCTCATATTGAAGGGTTACATTGACATCAACTAAAATATAGGGTTATAAATGTATTTATCCTAAAATTTAAATTGAATAGTGCATCTCATCAATATTTAGCACGGTGTATCTCATTAAATTGATATTATCATGCAAAAAACTATTAAAGCAATTAGATTAAAAACATAAAATTGATACTAACATTGAACAATAAAATTTAATTAATTGATAATGCATGCATCGAAAAACTTACATATAATTTAAAACATGCATTCATTGTATTAACAAAAGAAAATAATGTTTAATAAAATCACAAAGTGATGTAGTTACGAGTAAGCTTGCTTCCATCGAATATACATGCGAATGATACTACGAAAAATGAGTACTGAAATCAATAGTGTAACCAGAGTCAATTATTAGGGGGCTTGCTTATACTAGTGAAATAAATTGTTGCATACAATGTCGTATCCAATCATTTTAAACAGAGATACTATCAACAATTTCTGATTAATTATTTGGATTACAAAAATATAAAATATAAAATTTTAATGTTTGATAAAAATGTCAACTTAAATTCATAATCATTAAAAATGAATATATATATATATATATATATAATTTTGACATTGCAAAGGATATATATTTAGACAAGTAAAATTGCTAGCAAATAATTACTTGTAGATAATATGAAAAGAAGAATAAGTGAAAATGATTAACTTATTATCGTAAAATAACGTTGGATATATTTAGAAAGTGACTTTATAACGTGTATCAAATTTAAAATAAATATTATAAGAATAAATATAAATAATGTTCAAAGAGAAGAATATGCTCATCACTCCACATAGAATAAAAGAGAGAAGGAAGTTTTTCTCTCTCTAGTTTTGAGAGCTCTCCAACCCTGTCAAACAGTTTCTCTTGAATGAGTTTCTTTTACCGTTCATCAACCAAACTCAAGCGTTTGTGCTCTCGCGACTCCGACAAATTTTAGATACTACCCCGCTGTGTTTATTGGATAAATCCAGTGACAATCTCAAAAAAGTTCACATGATGAGAACTACGGAGTTGTAGCAACCCAGTGCAGATAAATTTGGCCAACACTAAATAAAGATGGAGGCATGCAGTACCATATTGCTTCAAAACAAAACGGACCTGCTCTCTAAACTCCTCCAACTGATACTCCTCATTGATTGATTGGAGAAATCTAGCTGCAGCCTCTACAAACTATAGAGTTGTTGAAACCCGATGAAGACAAAGATTGGAAGCGTGACTCGAGTAGCAGATCGCCGATATGGCACATGAACCTAATGATAGGTTTATATGTGGGAGGCTCACCCCACACTGTGTGAGCCGGGGGGTGTTTAGGAATGTTTAAGGATTAGTTATAGTTGTTAGCCAAGGGTTGTGTGACCTAAACCTAGCACAAATTTGTAACGATCCTACTATTAATGAGAATGTACGCCTCTTTGTTTTAAAAAAAGCCTCACAGTTACCATTGAAGCTTGTTCTGTTACCCAACCAACACTGGAAGCCTAACAATTTTCCTCACCATTACAGAAACTTGCACACAATATGCCAAAACACAAAGTCAAGAACAAATAGAATAATCACCATCCAACAATCACTGTTCAACGTAACATAGAATCAGACCAAACTTGACCCACAAAACTTGAAGTAGGCTTATATCAACCAACTCAGTAACAGTTCTAATATGGAGAATAGAGTTCTGGAAGAACAACGCTCAATCAACACAAACAATGGGTCGGAACATTTAGAGGAACTATGGGATGCATTAAGCGACGAGGAGAACATATTTACACACCTCCCAAAAAGAAGGGGTCTTGTTCTGTGTGCGAGCAATGAGGAGTATGAAAGAGGGCAAGTTGTTTTCGGGAACTCATTAGTGGGATATTATGTCGACTACCGGCAATTTTCAATGATGAGAATTCAAATACACGTGGACAACTACTGGGAGTATGGAGTGGAAGTTGTCGCAAGAAATGGTAAGTTTTACGTCTTTCGGTTTGCCCAACATGACAAAATGTTGGCAGTCCTACATGATGGTCCTGTAAATATCTCAGGTGGATTAATGGCACTGCATAGGTGGATGCCCGAGATGGTTTCATCACATGTGACAGTTACTAAGGTCTTAATCTGGATCCGAATGTATAGGCTACCATTGGATTACTTCAGAAGGAGATCGGTGGAAATTTTTGCTAGAGTTGTAGGACCAGCGCATGAGGTAAGCTTTGTTGGCTCTCTACTGGAGGATGCAAGCTTCATCAGTGTAAGAGTATGGACCTCCATTCAACAACCCTTAGCATCAGGCTTTTGGCTTGAACTGAAAAGAGGAGGTGCGGTGTAATAGGACATACATTTCTTGGATACAACTTCCCGGATAATGAATCGTTGGAATTACACATTTCGAAGAGGTTTGCAGCACCTGGGGATGAGCTAGGGGTTGGAATATACAGGGATAACACAGAGAAACTTTACCCACTAGCAATCAGAGTCCATAAGAACATGCATCTTAGAAGGACCACAAGGTTTCCAAATGCATATTTCATCAACAATCAACATTGGTTCTCAAGCATGGATGAAAGAAATTTTGTGGACGAATTTCAATATGAAGAGGACACTTACTACCTCACACCGGAGGAAGCTGGAGAAAATAGCTGAGAGTACAACCCGAAGAGTCCACTCTTGTTGCATCAAACCGAGGAGGGAGAAAAGCAAGCACTAGAGGAAGAAGGAAATATTGTTGCTCAACAATTGCATGAGAATGAGGAACCCGATAGGGAAGTAAGAGAGCAGGGAGTTGCACCACAGAATGAGCTGCCACAGGAATTAATCATTCGTGCAAACATTAGGGAGATACATGTGGAAGGGGATCAGGAGGAGCAAATTATCTTGGTGAGAATGGAGATAAGCTCAGTTTCGCCAGCACCTCAGGAATAAGAGGACAATGGGAGGGTGGAGGAAGAAAGAACTAGATTCAGACACGTGGAAGGGGAGAATGGTGAGGTGATTACTGAAGAATACATTATAAAAGACGGTCGGAAATACGTCCTACTGGAGAAAATAGAAAAAGATTACAGATGGCTGTTCATTCACCCCTATTCAAACAGGTTATTAAATTATAACCCAAGTTTTACTTTTGGAAATGATGAAGTCAATGGAGGGGCTGACAGGCTCAATTTTGGAATCAGTCTAAGTATAGGCCTAGGGAAGCTAGGGGATGAGGAAGATGTCACAATCTGTATTAAGAGCGACACTTCAGAGGTGCCGACAAAAACAGATAAGGAAGAAAAGAATAAAGAAGGTAATTATGACAACAAGAAGATGGATGGAAAATATCTGGCGGAAGTGGTGTGCAACCAAAGTAAGCTAGAAATGATGGCCGGTCAAATCAGGGCTTTAGCAGGAAATAAGTTACTATTCAAGAGCCAAGTCCAGGAACGGATGACCCGAGTCCAGATTGAGACTCTGACGATGACATGCCAGCTACACACTCACAAAGTTAAGCAAGTGGGCACAACATTAAAGAAAGGTGTATGGTGATAAGACTGGATGAAAGACAAAGGAAAAAAAAGCTGCTGAGGAGACCTCACAAGCATGAAAAATGATCAAGGCTACTCAAGTTGAAGAGGTGGCAAATGAATAGGATGTAATGAGTGCAAAAGTTGCATCATTCATTGTAGAGTTGAATGACACACTTAGTCAAGACTAACATAATTGTCCACGTGAGTTGATGACTCACAAAGGTATGGTCCAACAAAATTTTCCTTTTAACAATTCCTCTATGAATAATAGTACTAGTATTATAGTTAGCCTAACATCAGTACAAACATTTGAAAGCCCAGCCCAACTAGCCCACTCATCACAATAAACACCAAATATCAACCAAATCAACAAGTGAGCCCAACCAAATTCCATGTACAATAACACCACCAACAATAACCCTAAGCCATAACCATACCATAAGCCCCAAAGTTTCCTGGACCAATCCCAACACAATAAACCACACATCATTAACAAAAACTAGAGAAGAAACAGTACCTTTATTTAGGAAGCTCGATAAAAAAATCCTTCCCCCACCTTAGCCACGACCAAAATTCATATAATTCCATCCACACCGACATTATCCCAGCCACAACGAACCATCAAGCAGTTCAAGTATCACTGTATGTGAAACACAAAACAATTAGCAAAGGGGAAATTCAAAGGAAATCACTTTACTGCCACCACTCCGAAGCGGAGAGGCCGTGCAACTACAAATACATAATGGCACCTTTCCGACTCCGGAGATGGAATACCATTCTGGGAACTTCACCCACGTGGAGGAGTTGGGTTCAACCACCAGATCCGATCACCCGATAGAGCAAAAATCAACAACCTTAATCGATGTCGTCGCAAATAATGGATTTCAAGCCCGACCCAAGAAACCCACAGCGGTGATTACGATCGACTATGGGGAATATGAAAAAGAAAACCTTTCACCGAAACCTACACCGCCTAATGTGAACAATTCAAAGCAAAAGACGGAAGTTATCGGCAAACGCCAATCAGCCGTTGAGGGGCATTCACAATTCACCGGCAAACAGGAACAACGGCAGAATGCAGTGACGTCGAATCTGTAGGGGAGAGGAGGGATTAGGTGGTTTTGGATAGTGATTGCCCATCTCATCTGGCCGAATCTAAATGTAGAGGTTCAGGGGGAGATAATGGTTATTGACAATGGCACTCAAGTAATTCCACCCCCACAAATACCATCAACCTCAAAAAAATGACCCAATTTTGCACTACCAACCAAAATGAAGGAAATAGATACTGGGTCCAGTTCTTCAGTGAGCAATATGTTTAGGGATAATAATGGAACACAAAGATTCTTGGGGTTCAGAAGAAGAGGAAATGTCGGCTTACACCATCCAAGTCGACAATCGAAACACGAGCTCTAATTGAAAGGAACATGACGAGGGTTAGACAACTACAACTGATAGAGAACAACAGAATCACTAGAGAGACATCAAATACTTCCTCACCTATGGAGCTAAAAAGCACTCAAAAGGAGGCTATGAATTGGGCCATGTGAGAACCCATGCATGTGGCAAATGCACTACTCACCAAGAAGAAGAGAGATCTAAAAGATGATTTGAGAGACATTGCCTTTTACAAACGAATGTGTGTTGGTGTCCTGGAGGAGGATATGGTTCGAGACATTGTATCGTGCTTCCTAGAGATCGATCAATCAACAGGGATGGAGCAGGAAGAAGCTTTCAAAGTAGGAGCTCGTACCTACAAGACAGTACTGATAACAGTGAAGCAAGGACGTGAAAAGGATAACCGTGATGTTTTGGTGGTTGGTCCAGAACAACCACCAACAGGTATATGAATCTACTCAGCTGGATCTGCAGAAGATAGACACATCCTCTGATAGTTAACGTACTCAATAACCTCATCCATCAGTGTAACCCCAATATTGTCTTTTTAATGGAAACTAAGTGTGATTATATGAAGCTTGGTAAATGTCTAGGTAGTTCGTATTTTAGCAATAGGATAATAGTTAATTCTGTAGGTACAAGTGGTGACCTTTGCGTAGCCTGGACACATGATATGTTAGTGTCGGTGGCAAAAGCACTCCACATTTTGTATGCTGTAAAATCACCACCGCCTCGGGTGAAGAATGGATGTTGATCCTTGTGTATGGCCACCCAGTAAAGACTCATAGGAAGGAGGTCTAGAAAAATCTCCAAGCTTTCTTGAACAATAACACTCTGCTGGTACTTATGGCAGGAGATTTCAATTAAGTTCTAGATGACAATGACAAATCAGGAGGACGGACAGATAGTACAACAACAGGATACAGAAGACTTGAGGGAGTTGTTGGATGACACCCATCTCTAGGAACTCCATAACAACGGCCAATGGTTCACTTGGTCCAACTGTAGGAAAGGTAGAAATCTTATTCTGGAAAGACTAGACAGAGCTTTTCTACACATGATTGGATTCATAATTCAGCAGATACAAGCTCACGAATCATACAATTATGAGGTCAAATTATGGGCCAATGATGATAAATACCCACCCTAGAGCAATAATAGGACTAGACAAACAAGAAGGAAGTTTGAAGCCTACTGGATTAGGCTTGCTAACACAAGAGAAATTGTCAAACGTATTTGGAGACCAGTCCAAAACAGGGACACCTGTAGACATACACATTCTAGTGGAGGCATTTTGTGAAGGAAATTGGAAGAAACAACGCCCATGCTGCATAATTGGTCGAAAGAAAATGGGGGTCATCTGGAGAAGAATATTAAGAATAAGGAAAAGGAACTCAAAATCATGCAATTTCAAAAATAGGTGAAGGAATGCAGTGGAAAAAGAAAGAACTGGATGGCCTACTAACGCTACAAAATGACTTTTGGAAGCAAAGAGCCAAAACCATGGGTTCAAAGACTGTGACAGGAACACAAAATTTTACCATCAATGGGCAAAAAAGAGGAAAGGTAGAAACCTTATCACACAGCTTAGGAATGAGGATAGACAGTGGATATCAACGAAAGATTAGCTACAATTTCTTGTCTTCAAACATGTAAGCTATGTCTTCATCCAAAACTCAGTAATGCCACAGGATGCTTTCAGACAAATTACTATGTCGGACATTTTGGAGTTAATTAAGCCTTCTGAGAGCTCAACTCAAAAAGCACAACTGCAGAAAGCAGTAACGGAGAAAGAGGTTAAGACTGCTCTTTTCTAGATGGGGACGTGGAAATATCCAGGGCTAGACAGCCTCCCACCAGGGTTCTACCAGTACTATTGGCCAGAGGTTGGCTGGGATGTCACTAATACTATCCAAAGATTTTCACTACATCAATATTGGAGGAAGAGTGGAATGAGACAATTATGGTTCTCATTCCAAAGAAAAAAACCAAAGGAAGACCTTCATCCTATAAGCTTGCGTAACGTGACGTACAAGATCATAGCCAAGATATTGGTTAATAGATTGAAAAAGATCATGAGGTTCCTCATCTCTGGGAATCAAGAGACTTTTGTGCAAGGAAGATCAATTGTGGAGAATACATTGATCGCACATGAGGCAATTGAACATATACACAGAAAGAAGACATGCAAACAGGTGCTGGCAGCAATGGAATTTGATATGAGAAAGGCCTAAGACAGAGTCTCATAGGATTTTCTCTGACAAATTATGGCTTGGGTGAGCTTTCCAGTAACTTGGATAGGATGGATTATGGAGTGTGTCACATCAGTTACTTATTCCATTAAGCTGAATTACCAACAATCAAAATCTTTTCTTTGAAGTATCAGAACAAGGCTCCAGGAAGCTGGCCCAAACTATGAATCTATTTGCGGCTTAATCTGGCCAGCGTATTAACTTCCAGAAATCGGGCATACTCATTAACCCAAACGCTGAACTTCACACAAAGTAAAGTTTGAGCCTCAAGTTTTTAATCTTTGGAGATTTACTAAAGGATAAATACCTTGGACACGACATGGATTTCTCAAGCTCAAAAGTAGCTATGTTTGGAACACTGCTACAAAAAATCAGGGCAAGAAAGGTATCATGGAAACTCAGCAAACTCTCCTTAATGGGGAGATTTACCTTGAGCAAACATGTCCTTGCATCAACAACACAGTATACTTTGGGCACTGATGTGTCCATTTTATATGTATATTTTGGGATCTTTTTGTAGTCATTTTGGTATGCTTTGGTGACTTGAAGACT
>JAULKK010290945.1:0-13380 GCA_032355705.1 Rubia peregrina
ATCATCAACCATATTAGAAGCTCTAATTCATGCTCTTGGATTCCATATCAAAAGAGAGGAAAATTAGCTACTTTCTCCTGACCCTAACATGCAATCATACAAGCATTTCACATACTCAAACTTCCAATACCATTAATGTATTCAGTAGCCAAATTCAAAGAACAATAAATACACAATAGCAAAGCATTAAATAGCTCACATATAGTTCTCAAGACATGGGCTTTGAAGCCTTAATCTATTGCTCGAAAGACTAAGTTTAGCTATTGGAATTCATAATAAACAACAATAGCAATTCAAAAATAAAATCAAGATGAATCAAAGATGAAAATGGTAGAAAACTAGGGTTTTAAGCTGTAGAACCGTGCTGAGAAAAGTTCCAAAAAGAGAAATAGAGCATGCTATTTATAGTACAAGAATATGGATAAAAGGGTTCTGGCCACTCGTTCATTGCGGCTCACGAACAAGATGGCGCTACTCGCGATGGGTGACCAGAATCAGAATTTTGATTTTTCCTTCTTCTTCTAGTTTCTAGCTTTCTCTCAACTTTACTCCTCTTCCAGTCTTCAAGTCTTCAAAAGATGACCTAAATGGTTTTCAACGGTCTTTGGTCTCAAGTCTCGATGTTTTTGCTTCGCCACGAAAAATCGATTATAAAAGTCATAAAAGCGTGAATGCCACTCTTAGCTCTCCTAAGTCTATTTCAAGGTAAAACACAAGCTCAAATGACAAAAGAGCACAAAAGTGAATTAAAAAAGTCCCAAAATATGCACCTAAAATGGGCACATCAGTCTACTTGAAAGTAACCCGAGTATCCGGCCAAGAAGCAATAGAATGGATGACTTGCTAGTCTCTAGAGCATTCGATCAATGAATGTTAAGGGTAAGTGATCCTTTCGGGTTACCGTATTTGGCCTTCGGTATTTTATGAAAAATTGCCACCCATTTTGGACACGAGTGGGCACCATTTTACCCTTGTCATTCTCAACTACCGCCACCCCACTCTACTTTGGTACCACTTGAGGTGGGCTCACCCACTTGCTATCCAAAATCCAATAAATCTCCCCGCTTGAATCAATTTGAGGATCTCAGTCTTCACCACCTCCATCATTGGTGAATTTAAACGACGTTGGGGTTGTCACACGTGTTTTGCATCATCTTCCAATAATATTAGGTGTATACAAGTTGATGGACTTCTACCCTCGATGTTGGAAGTAGTCCATCCAATTGCTTTCTTGTTTTCCCACAGCACCACCATTAGCATCTCCTCTTGCTCTTGGGTGAGCTTACTTGAAATGATAACCGGTAGTGTCTCTCCTTCCCCTGGAAATGCATACTTGAGGTCACTTGAAAAAAGTTTAAGCTGAATCATCGAGCCTTTCACAAGTGATAGGAAGAGTTACGGTTTCTTGGGCTCCTCTAGGGGTAGAGGAGGAGGGTTTGATCTTATCTATTGAAGCATTTAAGTCCTCAAAGCTTTCCTTCAAGTTTGTGCTCATAGAAGACTATCACATTCCAAAGCAACTAACAAAGAATCCTCACAATTTAATTTAAAAATATTTTGCACAACATCTATAGCATACCAAGCATATTCTTCACTAGGATAATTCAAAGAGTTATTTATGTTAAACTCTACTTTAATCCCATCAAATTCCATGTTGAGGGTACCATTATGCACATCAATCATTTTCTTCGAAGTTTTCAAAAATGGCTTCCCAAAAAAAATTGGGGTGACATGTTTATCATGCTCCATGTCAAGGAAGTAAAAAACTATGGGGAATACTAAGGAATCTACCTTAATCAACACATCCTCGACATACCCTTAGGGTATGCTCTAGAATGATTGGCCAGTTGGATTACCACCTTGGCTTTGTGCAAAGTACCTAAATTGAGGCTTTCACACAAAGAGTAAAGAATCACATTTATTGATGCATGCACCTAGATAAATCATGGCTTCAAAATGTGTATATCTTTTCATGCAAGGGACTGTGAACATGTTGGGATCGCTACACTTAAAGGGTAACTCCTTTTGACACAAAGCGGAAACATGTTCATTTTCCCATTCTTTAGCTTATTCTTGGCTCCTTGTTTCCAATTTACAACACATAATTCCTTATAAAATTTAACATATCTAGGAATTCGTTCAATGAAATTCAAAATAGGGATATTTACCTCACACCTACAAAAGACTTTGTAGATGTTCTTATTGTCCTCCTTCCTTCATTTGTCTTGGAAAGCCTCAAGAAATGGTAGTTATGGCACATATGGGGAATTTCCGCCATATTTACCTTTTTTGAGGAGGGGATGAAGGCTTGGGAATGGACGTTGATTTTTCATTGATGTTCTCCTCTTCCTTCTCCTTCCTCTTTCTCACTTTTTCATTGGCCAATTCTTCGGCCTCTTCTTCCATTTCTTTCTCAAACACCTCAACCCTTGTAGGATCATTTTCAACAACTTCACCATCCCAAGAAGTGCCAACCTCCTTACCACTTCTCAAAGTGATAGCACTTGTATTTTTATCGCGATTAAGCTCCGGTTGAGAAGGAAGTTTTCCAAAATATCTCGATTCCATCTGATTCAAGATTTGAGCCATTTGCCTCACTTGAGTCTATGTTTGATTCGGTTTTATCTTGGAATATTTTAACCTTTTCAGCACACAAACTCAACCTTCCAAGGGCTTGCATAACCTTATCCTTTGACATCTCCGAACTTTCACCTTGATCATGGGGTTTATCTTGATGCCTTGGGAATTAATGTTGAGGACACCAATATTATTGTTCAGGAAAACGATAAGGTTGAGCATTTTGACCCCCTTTTGCATTTCAATACTGGAGATTTGGATGATCCCTATTACCCGTATTTTAAGGCCGATTTTGGTAGTCTTGACCCTCTTGATAACCTTGATTCCCTCGATACCCTTGATATCCTTGGTATCCCATGACACTTACTTCCTCAACATAATTATCTTGCAACCGAGGACAAGTATTCGTAGGGGTTTTTCCTTCACAAGACTTTACATGCAGCACATTCCTGGACTTAGTCATCAAAAAATTCACCATAGAAGTGAGGGCCAGCATTTGATCCTCAAGTTTTCCATTGTTGGAGGTGGAATTGGTGTTGTTGGGGTTTTTCCTTCTTAAATTGACCCTTGTACTAAAATTTCTTAACACTTTGGTTAGCTCCTCATAGAACTCCATAGCCTCCCTCGAGGTCTTGTTCCCAAGGGTACCGTTATAAGAGCCCCTCACTAGCCTTTGTTCTTCATAAAGGAGTCCATCATAGAAGTAGAAGTAGAAGACCAAATCCCTCTCCGAGAAGCCATGATATGGACAACTTGAGAGAACCTTCTTGAACCTCTCCCAATAGTTATATAATGACTCTCGTGCCATTAGAGGATGTTGCTAATATCATTTTCAATATGGTAAATTTTCAAGCCGGGAAGTACTTTGCAAGAAACTTCTTCTTCAATTCAATCCAAGAGGTGATGTTTCTGGATGGAAGGTAGTGGAGCCAATCCCTCGATGCATCTCACAATGAAAATGGGAAAGCTTTCATTTTGTAGAGCTTCTCATTTACCCCTTAGGGAATCATCCCACTAGAAACCAAGTGAAAGCCGGAGAGATGTTTGTTGGGGTCCTCCCATTTCCTACCTAGAAATGAAGGTAGCAAGTGGATCATTATGGATTTTAGCTCAAAGTGGCCACTATACCCAACTGCTAGATAGGTGATGCGTATCAATTGTTGCTTAAGATTGGAGGTCATAGTCTCCCTCAACGGAACTTGCTTCAATTGGATGCCTCCTCCTTGAAGTTGTGGGTGTTGAGGTCCTCCTACCAAATTCTTTTCTTCATGTTCCTCTTGATGATCCATAGAAGTATAATGTTCCACAAAATGGTCACTGGGATGGGTGTTATTCACACTTTCCAAAGAAAGCATCTTAGCCCTTTTCAAGTTCAACTCTAACTTGAGGTCGTAATGTAGGGGTTATTTCTAAGAGGATCGAGTAGGGATCATAAAACAAGAAAATGAACAATACATCTCCAAGCTGACCAAATATCAAATAAAAAAGAAGCTAATACATATTCACAACTCGGACATATTCACACATAATATTCCCAGACACTTAAAAATAAATGCCTCTTCCCTGCAGGAGCGCCAAAATTTGGGAGGTCATCGTTGTACCTCTTAAAGTTATAATTATAAGCCCTAAATGCTTCTTAAATACAATTAAGTAGATAGTGGCAAATTGGGGTCATCCACGAGAAATAGGGATTTTCCTAAGGGTTCATACATATATGGGTGTATACTAGACTAGATATATATATACATGCTTACATACATATATACATATATACATATATACATACATACATACATACATATATACACACATACACACACACACATATACGTACATACACACACACACATATATACATATACATATGCATATATACATATACACACACATATATTCATACATATATACATATATATATATACATACACATGTATATGTATGCATATGTATATGCATATGTATATGTATACATATATACATATATAGAGAGAAACACATACACATATATACATATACATATATGCATACATAAATACATACATACATGCATACATGCATACATATATATGCAGACATACATATAGATATATATATATACACACATATGTATATATATGTATACATATGTATAAATATATGTACATATATATACACACATATATACATACATATATAGGAGAGGGTTCATGTGAGAACAAGAAGTTATGTGAAACTAATTAGATATGTGAGACAATATCCAAGCAGTTGAATTTGTTAATCTAACAGCCAAAATTTACTGAAACACTTGCACTAAAATTATAATAAACACAGATATTTATTTGGGTCAACTGGATCATTACGAGGATCTGCCAAATTTGGATACCAACCACAAATTAATGTATGTTGCGTTCCTACGTCAGAGATCAGAGTAGATCCCCAACTTTTGTCCTTTACTTTTTATGTAATACGTTGTTTCCTTTAATCCCCATGAAAACATAGAATTTTCCCCAACCAAGTTTCCTGTCAACTTCTTATGAATAGATTAATCAAAGTAATTATTTTGTTGTTTCCTAGGATATCTTCGTCTGGAGATATTAATTTATAAGATTAATTTATAAGATTAAATTAATATATATAGGATTGACATGTATTAAATTTCTTACGAAAAAATTATAATTGAATTTATCTTGTATCAAATTTCAACCATTAGATCATTTTATTAAAGGTAAAGATTTGATTTAACATGAGGTTGCTATCTCACACAAGATGGGTGGTCTTATCTGATCTTAGTTTTTTTTGTAGCACCCCAATTTATAAAGTAAGCACATACAAGCTGTATTTGAAACACTGATTTTTTTTAATTTAAACTCCTTATAGTTACATTTATTATAAGTTATTTTCGTAATACGTCCAAATTTAGGAAAGTAACTACATGGTATACTTAAAACACCCTCACTTATATTTAAAGCACATTCAACCTATAAGTTTTCCATGTTCTTATGGAAGTACTTTCAACTATATATTGAAGTACTTACAAGTAATATATCAAGCACCAACGAGTATAGTTCGAAGTAGCTACGTCTTATACTAGAAGCACCTTAAAACCATAACTTTTCTAAGTTGTGATTGAAGCACCCATGAATTATATGTCAAGCACCTAAAACATGGCTATAACCATCTATAAGCATGATAAGAAGCACCAAAAAATTATACATGAAATATAACCATATATAACTTGAAGAACTTTCTACCTGAACACATTCCAAGTTATTATTAAGGGGGTATTATTAAATAATCTACAAGTATAACTTGAAATACTTATAAATACGTCTTGAAGCATCCACAATTTATACTTGAAAGTGCCTTCAACTTATACTTGAAACACATTCAAAATATATTTACTATAGGTTGTAATTGAAGAAACTACAAGTTATATTTCAAGCACCTACAAGTTTGGCTGAAAGTACCTACAACGTATACTTGAAGCACATTCAATTTAAACTTGAAGCACCACCAAATATTAGTTGAAACTTAGCAAACTATACTTTTTTCATGTTCTTGATGAAGTACAAACAAGTTATATTTAAAGAACCTAACTTAAAAATTACAAGCATAATTTGAAACACCTACATCTTATCATTGAAGCACCTTCGACTTATACTTGAAGCACCACCAAGTATAACATGAAACTTTCAAATTATATTTTTTTCCAAGTAATTATCGTCCGTGCATTTACGTTATTCTCTTTTTAAAGATGAATTTATGTTATTATTAAATAAATTTATTTTTTTATTTTCTTCCCCTTTCTCAGCTATTATACATATGTTTATTTTTAATCTATGTCAAATACAAGTGTACTTTTATTTTTTAAGTAAAAAGTGTAATTATTATATTAGTGAAATAAAAAGCATATATTATATTTTTATTATTAACAATATCAGATAGTAAAAACACAAAAATAATAAAATTAAGTTCTATGATAATTTTATATAAATAATTACTTTAAATAATAATAATATATATAAATATGAAAAAATTGAAATAAGATAAAATGGTAAAAAGGAATATAAATCTGAAGAAATTGAATTAGACAAAATATCTCTCAAATATGGAGAAATTGAATTAGACTGCATTTGTTATACATTTTGTGAAATATCTACACGTTTTGATAAAATGTGATAATTAAATAAGAAAGCTTATTTTACAGTATGAACTCCGGAATAATTAATGTTTGTAAGAAGATAAGAACTCAATTTATCTAACTTTACGGGACCACAATTAATTATGACTATGTTACATGAAATTTATCTATCACATCTTGGCGTTAATTCAAATACATTTGCGGTTAGGATTTGGTCTCACATAACTTGATGGTCTAATATAAGCAAGTGGGGGGGGAGGGGGGTTGGATATTTCTATGTTATGAATTGAAAGACAAGGTAACTAATAAAGTGAAGTAATGATGCTAAACATGCAACAAACTACAAGAGAATGATTAAAACACAAGTTACGGGACCTTGGGCACAATTTGTAAAGTCCAGATTTATTTAATTGGCAATTTATGAAAAGTACGTAAATATTGAATAGTTTATGTTGAAACATCATAGAAGGAAATTTCGGTGGAATAAGGGATGCGTAGATGAATGCGAGAAGTAATATTTTATCCAGATGGTTTTTAATTGGAGAATATATCAATTTCTATATTTATGGGATTGCATTAGATTTATGCGATTGGAATTGATTTGAAATATTCGGCTATGAAAAACGATATGGATGAGATATTCCGATTTCTTACTTGAAGGGGTTATATTTGGTAATTCTTATCTCCAAGGTATTTGATTAAAATCAGAATTTGAAATGGAGAAGGAATTATACAAGCACAAGACTTCAGAATTTCTATGTTGGAAAATACAGAAAGTTGAGGGTTTGATTGATGATAGAATATTGCGTGATATGGGTTTACGGAAATATGGAGATTATGCAATATTGATTCAGACATGTATGAAGCATAATGGATTTATGAAAAATCCCTATAATTATGGAATTGGATTTATGGAATATTATGGGATATTTGAGATAAGTAAAATCCCTTTATTTATGAGATTTGAATATGCTTCAGAATCAGATAATGAATAGGAATATTATGGAGATAATTATGGAATATTCTGATATGCTCTTGGGACTATAAATTATAGACATCACGGCTGCAATTATAACATTTTTACTGGAGAAAATTTGCACTTCAGATTTACTTTCTACTGAGAGCTTTGTGAGAGCCAGTTTTTATATGTTCGACCTGTTGATCAAGTTCAGAATCATATACCTTAATTCCTCGGGAGGAAGAGATCCAGCATCGATGTGTTTCAAGGTTAGAGGGAGTTTGATTAAGGTGGATCGGTAGCCAGGGGAGCTTACAAAATCCACACGTTAATAATAATAAGATAAGTATAGTTGTTTGGTATACTTTGTACTGTATCTCTCTGATTAGTGAATTTATTCTGAACTGGGGTGGATTTCACTGAACTGCATAACCAAGTAGTATGTCTTGTTCGTTATTTACTTTACATACTTGGTTAGATAGGATATGTTGGAACATAGGTTTAATAAGTAAATTAAGACGGTAAAACCAAAATTTTCACAATTGATTTCTACTTCCAAGCCTCTTATCTATCCTTGAATATACAATCTATTCACAACTTTAACCACTTGTTGTGAAGATAAAGCTTCTATCCTTCTTTGATAGTAGTTTACAAGATTGAATTCGGCATCTCTTGCTCAACCTTACTAATGACCCCTTTTGTCGAGAAATGACTAAATATATTCTCTTAATGGCATTGAGTAAGAAGAATCAACAAGCTTGGTAACACTTATAAATATTAATCCAAATGTCTAAGTATTGAACCAACCTATGCATTTGCTAAGATTTGTTAAGAAAGTTCAACATTCATAGATCGCTCATATTTGTACCTTAAACAAACATGACAAAGAGTTCAACGTCATCACATTCATCTAGCAATTATCAAATCATCAACCCAATTAGAAGCTCTAACTCATGCTCTTGACTTCCATATAAAAAGAGGCAAAACTTAGCTACTTTTTCCCAACCCTAACAAGTAATCATACAAGCATTTCATATTCTCAAACTTCAAACAATGTAAATGATATCAACAACATAAATGATATCATTAAATAGGCAGAAATGATTCTCAAGACATGGGCTTGGAAACCTTAATCAATTGCTCCTAAGACTAATTTCAGCTACTAGAATATATAATAAACATCCGAAGTAAATCAAACATAAATGAAACATAAAACTAGGTGAAAAGTAGAGAAAAACTAGGGTTTTTTTGTTCAGAAATTGGGAAGAAGAAGATAGAGTGAAAAGAGGATAAAGTGTGCTACTTATAGTACAATAAAAAGAACAACACATTCTGGCCACACAACCATCACGACTCGCAACCAATTCCTCATGAGTCGCGACTGAGCCCAAATACTGCATCTTGATTTTCTTTCTTCTTCGTGTCTTCTAGTTTACTCTCCACTTGACTTCTATTACAATCTTCAAGTCTTTAAAAGATTAACTTCATGGTCTTTAATGGTCTTTGGTCTTCAAGTCTCGATGTCATTTCCCCGTGACACAAAGTTGACTGGAAAAGTCATAAGAGCGTAAAATTTGCTCTTAACTCTCCTAATAGAATTTCGAGGTAAAACACAAGCTCTAGAAAATAAAAGAGAAAAAAAGTGAGTCCAAAAGGTCCCAAAATGTCCATATAAAATGGTCAAATCACATGCCCGTGCCAAGCCAAGAGGTAAGGAAACTAAGTCCTAGCACGGGTCGTGCACCAAGAAGTTTGAAGAACAAGACCTCTGGTCTCTGCACCGCAAAGCCTTTGTAAAGGTCTCACACTCAGAATGGAAGATGAAGACTCCGTTCTACAGCCCAAGTATTTTTGGGCGAGTCATGTGCTCAATGCATCCGGGAAGCAGCTCCAATAACCAGCCCGCAAGGATTTGCAAGGCCCGTGTGGCACACCTCGTATGTTTTTGCACGACCCGTGCCGATGTGGCACTAGTAGGGCCTTAGGGTTATCACTGGGGTTTCTTCCATATTCGGGCCTTTAGATGCCAATTTATCTTCTCCTATATAAGGAGCCTTTAGTCTTTTAGGGTTTAGTATGTAAACATAATGTAGACTCTTAGTTTTAGGTAGGTAGGAAGGAAGATGCTCATTCTCTCTCTAGTGTACTTATCTTTTCATTTTTTGGTTCTTAGATCCATGACAGTTAACTAAATGAAGTCCATGGATTGGAAGAGTTAGAGAGAGAACATTCATTAGTTGTAATTTCTATCCTCCTAGTTTCTAAGAGTAGGTAGAGAGAGAAAGGGAATAACACTTCTCTCTTCTTTTAATCTTTCCTAGTTTTACCTAAAGGCATTGAATCCAATGGTAACATTGGGTTGAATGCTTAGGGAGTAGTGTATTTTCTTGCGAATCTAATTTGTATTCATGATTTGGTAGAGATTTTTGGTGAGATTGTAGGTCTCCCTATCCCATTATGTGTTTATGAACATCATGCTTGATTTAATCATTACGTTTTTGGGAAATTCATGTTATATATCGTATGATACACAATAGTTATATGTTTCTTGTATGGTGTTAGGCTTGTTTGTCCCCTTAAGAGTGTTGGCTAGGTTTTTAGGGTTTGTGAGTCCTCGACCATGTGTGTGTGCATGTAGGTCGTGAGCACCATTCCGATGAGTTTACCCTACTAGACTGGAAAATTGTACCCCTATAGGTGAGGTCATGATAGTGTGTAGTAATTAGGGTTTTATTGTAGCGACCATTGTCATTTCAACCCTAGAACCATCATGAAATGCCAATATTTTTTCCTCTATAGGCTTAGGGAGAAGTGTTCATAGTGAAGGCCCGGGATGTAAGTTCTTATGGGAAAGAGGAGCGCGTAACAGTTAGATCGTTTGATGCAGTTTCCTAATTACGGAGGTGGTGTTGATAAAATAGATGTGGGCACCTTTTCGTGATAGACATTGGGAAGTGTTGACTATCAACCACCATATGTGACATAAGCATTGGGATAAGTTTGATAGAATCTAGAATAAAAGTATTCTACCGATCATGTTATGCAAATGTCCCCAAGTCATAGCTTAATAAAGTTTAATCTCTTGTTTTGCATGTCCAGTAGTGTATAAACTAAACCCTTCAAAACCATGTTTTTGACACTAAATATTCCCAACACACAATCAGAGTGATGCCCGATTGTGAGTCTTGTGTAGTTAGCTTTTGAATCCTAGCATCTCTGAGGATGACTCTGGACTTACCATTAGCCACTCTTTTGTAATTGGTTGAGTACGGGAGAAAAAATATAAATTTTTTATCTTTGTGAAGAGCTCCGCGGGTTAATTTATCTCACATGAGAATGATGGCTTATTAGCAAACCCGCGGAGTGCGGATCAATTTTTGCGCCGCTGCTGGGGATGTTAGTTTAAAGATTTAATAGTCAACTTGCATTAATAGTTGGTAGAGTAGTTAGTGTTTTTTGTGTTTTTGTTTAATATTTTCCTGAATAGGTATTGCTTGAGTTCTTGGTGTAAATCGAGAACCCTTGCACCACGATTTCAAATTTTGTGTTTTTTCCTTTGTGTTTGTTTAGTTGAATTTTGTTTTTAGTGAAGGGAGGCTCAATGAGGGAGGTTTTGTAGGATACTTCATTGCGACCACTCTACAGAGGATCCTTCATGGTTGAGCGAATATCAGAGAGAGAGGTAAAAGTTGTTGATCTCCAAGGCGAATGTGATCAAGAATGGTACCCATACCTTGATTCTCCTAATTCTTGGTTGAGTGGTAACCTAAATTCATTGCATGGTGATGCATCAGGAAACAAAAGTTAGATAGTTTCTCTTCACCAACCTTTACAGTTCCTCAAAACCAATCCCAAGGATTGGTTCCCAAATTGAATTATTGAGAAGTTTTGCAAGCTATAGCTAATGTGGTCAAGAGTCACGAGTTACTCAAGTCACAATTCCATAGTGACATTAGATATTTGGGAACTCAACTTTCCTTAAGCATTGAGAAAGTTGAAGGTCAAGTGAAAGGTTTGATGGAAAGGTTGAACCAACTAGAAACCCAATATTCCGAAAATGAACTATCCCTAGTTGAACTTGAAATTTTGGTAGATGGATCCAAAGGGGATGGGGATTGATTTGTTGAGAGTGAAGAATTTGAAGAAGAGGTTATTATACTTAATTCACCATATTACCTATTTACACCCCAACCTCCACCTATAGAACCAATTTCCCCATTTTCGGAACACTTAGAGGAAACTATAGAGAAGCCCATTGAATATGCTAAGCTTCTGAACCACCTACTTCCTATAGCGTTGACTCATCCTCTACTACATCGTTCTCTTGGAATATTCTTACCCCCACCACTCCATTGTTTTGCCTATAGTGATGGATTACAAACCCGCACATCACCTAAGCCACCACCAAATACACCACCTAGGATGCACACTAGTTGATTTTTGTGTGGATGTTGATTGATACTTGTGTAGTGTGGATTTGTAGTAGCTTGATTTGAATTGCGTGTTAAGGTAGATTTGAGTATATTTAGGCGAGAACAATGCATTGGGAAGTTATGATTGCCTATCATTGTATTTACCTCCCTTTCTTTTCATGTCATGATTCTTATTTGAGGAATATGCGTGTCGTAGGTGTGGGGGAGGGAAAAATGTCCCATTTCATTGCATTGTATTATATATATTTGCTTTTTGTGTTTTTCTAAATTAGATTTTAGTTTTGGAACACTATTACGCTTGGTGTGCATGTTTCGTTTGTAGGAAACATATAGTTTTTGGAGTAAAGCTAGCAAACGGGGTTAGGAGGAGTCCAACTCACGTGGACGTACATGGTTTGTGAAGCTCAAAATGGTGGACAAGGAGGAGAACCAAACTCCATATTCATGGGGTTGTAGACGTTCACAATCCGTGAGGCTCACACACCCTTTGACATCCAAATCCCCATTTCTTCCCTACCACTCCTAAAGTACCACTGATGTATCCATTTTATATGGTTATTTTGGATTTACTTTTGTACAATTTTGTGCTCTAAATGTCGAATTTTGCCTTGAAATTCTCTAAGATGAGTTAAGAGCGACTTTACAATTTTATTACTTTTCTAGGGGATTTTGTGTGACAAGGCAAATGTTGGAAGACTTAGAAGACTATCTTTGAAGATTTGAAAACCTCTTTTGAGCCTTGAATACTATAGGGATTAAAGAAAAGTGATGAAAAGAGGAGGACTTGAAAAAGAAGAATAAAGAAATCAAGATGTTGAATTTGAGCTCTGTAGCGAGTCGCGACAGACGGGTGGCCATAAATCTTTCTTTCCTTTTGTACTATAAATACCAAACCCTATCCTCTCTATTCAAACCTCTTATTCTTCCTGCGATTTTCTGGGCTAAAAACCCAAGTTTTCTTTTTCTTAGCTTTTGCAGATTAGTTATGTGTTTTCAGTATCTAGACTAGTAATCTCCCTTGAAGCAATGGATAGAAGCTTCCTTATGAAGGTCTAGAGAATCATTTTTATCTATTTAATTCTTAAAATATTATTCATTTATTGTGCTTTGAATATAGTTATTGAATGCATTAATGGTGTTAGAAGGGTTAGTATATTAATTTCTTGTATGATTGCTTATTACGGTTAGAAGAAAGTAGCTAACTTTCCTCTCCTCTGATATGGAATCCAAGAGCATGAATTAGAGCTTCTAATATGGTTGATGATTTGATAAATGCTAGATGAATGTGATAA
>JAULKK010290954.1:0-13380 GCA_032355705.1 Rubia peregrina
AAGGTGCCAAAGAAGAAATCGGGAAGGGTTTTTTTCCTCCAGATATTGTAAAGAGGACACGATAATTGTTATAACCTGATTGAGCCTTATGATCCATAGCAGTGACCCGTGGATTTTACCTCAAAATAATTAAAACAACATTTTAAAATTAAATTTGAGCCCTCGGATTAAATAATCAATGGCTCAGATTTATTTTTCACATAAAGAGGTGTACTCACATAAAAAGGTGTTCTCACCTGAAACCACCCATGTGTATATATGTATATATATCACCGAATTAGGATGTACAACTTTGTAATTTGACTGGACCATATTAGTACATTTTGTCTTATAGATTTTTTTTGTGTGGTGAAATTAATAAGTTGAACTAGCTTTATATATATATATATATATCCTCAGTCAGTAATAGAAGGATTCAATACTTTCAACACCCTTACTAAAGATGAAGAATTCAAGAAACCTTTTTCATTTAATCGTATGTTCAGAATTCCATGGATATTTACATGGAGTTTCCAAATTCAGCTCATTCAAAAGAAAAAAATCATGCTCACTCATTACACAATTCAAAGTAAAATGTTGGAATAACAACAAGACAGAATAAATAATAGTAGAAAGACCTTTGATTAAACAAAGGAATAATATAGTAACGAGATCATGATTAATTGAGAAATAAGATGATGAAAAAGTATTAATAAAATGTAGTAAAACTATGTCTAGCAGATTCCCACATAGTATGTCAATACTAGAAGAACCTAGATATTATGTTGGGCAACCATCTAGACGATCAACATCAGATATTCCATTAAAGTTTTAATATTCTAAAGTTAGGTATTCAAACCCTTTGCCAGATATAATTCCATATGTACATTATAATTATAAATCCCCCACTCATAGTGAAATGAAGTTTTCGGAATTACATATGATGTCAAATAATGAAAAAATAGGCATTGATAAAGAATATTTAAATAAATAATATTATAGCTCAGAAAACATTCAATCTAGATTATGGTTTGAAGAATTTGATGTGGATTAAAGAAATAATTTAAATATTAAATTTTATGAAGAACTTAATAAATAAAATGAAATTTTATTATGGTTGCAATATTACTTAGGCCCTGTTCTCTGGAGTTTATTTGGATTTCAATTCAGATCAGATCAGTATGTTTATACTTATTTTAATTCAGATCAGATCAGTTCAGTATATTTATTCTTATTTCAGTTCAATCCAGTATATTTATATTTATTTCAGTTCAACATATTTATATTTATTTCAGTCAACATATTTATATTATTTCAGTTTAACATATTTAAATTTTAGTTTTTCAATTCATTTTATGAAACGATGAGCTGCACATACACAGACAATAAAATTAGTATTAAAATAATTATATTTGATATTAAAATTCATTTAACAGAGTTTATCTGCAATTCAGTGCACTTCAGTTCAGTTCATTCATTTAAGTTCAGTTCGGTTTATTTCAGTTCAGTTCAACATAAATGCTTATGATGAAATTTAGATTAATTCAGTCATACTGTTACTATTTTCAGTACACTTATTTTTTAATTTAGTTCAGCTCAATGCAGTTCAAATCAGTTCAGTTCAGTTCATTGCAGTTCAGCTTATCATAGTTTTTTTATAAATTTTTTCCTTTTACACAATTTTAAACTGATATAAATTCTTAGAAATACATTTCAAATTTTTAATTTTAAGAAAAAAATTCATTTTCAAATTATTTTTATTAAAACCAGTTCTGTATATTTATTCTTATTTCAGTTCAATTCACTATGTTTATACTTATTTCAGTTCAGTTCATATATTTATATTTATTTCAGATCAGATCAATTCAGATCAAATCATATCAGCTCCAGAGAACAGGGCCTTAGTAAAAACAAATAATAAGAAAAGAAAGTAAATAAAGTAATATTCCAGTCATTAATGTACAAATAAATTTATTTTAAAATGGAGCTTAGAAAATAATACAACCATCAGTTCGGTTCATCCTCCATTAATGTTTAAAAAAAATTAATGTTAATAATGAAACTATAATAGCATCGCCATTTAAGATTGAAAAAGATACAGCGGAAGCAGTTAATACAGAAGATGTTAAAATGTATATCAGCAAAATAATTATTCAAATCAGATATTGCATAATATAGAAAATCAAGTAGATTTAATATCAACTAAGCTAGAAAATAAAGTAACGAGATTTCCAAATGTAACTACTTAACCGCATTTTCAAGTAGAACCATTTTTTAAAGAAAATGGAAAATTCAATTTCATGGAATAAAAAAGATGAACCTAGTACCTCAAAAACATTAGGAGTGATATCTCAAACTAATAATTATGATAGTTCAGATAGTGATTTTCATGATTCAGAAGAGGAAATAGAAGATCAAATAGAACAAAAATGAACAACAATTTAAGAATAATCAGCAAGATATTATAGAACCACCTAAGTTAGAAATTAATAAATTAAGAGAACCTAGATTCAGAAGAAAAAAATGGAGAAATGCTAGGAGAAAAATTATTATCCTAGACCAACTCCACCAGATATTCAACATGAAGAAAAGAATCAGTTTTTAAATAGTTATGATGGTCAATCAATATACTAATGGAATATAGATGGAAAATCGGAATATCAAATATTAAATATTTTGCAAGAAATGGGTATGGCCAGAATGACTTACAAAACTAAGATTAATGTTACAAAACCTCAAATAGTAGTTTTATTAGTAACAGGATTCATGGGACAATTAAAAGGATGGTGTTTTTCTTCTCTCTTTAGAAGAAAAACAATCAATAATGAATCATGAAACAGAAGAAGCAGTAGGAGAAGGTGATGATATAGTTTGGAATATGGTTCAAGACGGTTCAACATATTTTATTTACGTAATCTCAATGTATTTTATAGGAAATCCCAATGAGGAATTAACTAACTCAAAAATATGTTTAACCAATTTAAGATGTCCAACATTAACATATTTCAAATGGTATAAAGATATTTTCCTAACACAAGCACTAAGAAGAACTTATTCACATGCACCTTTTTGGAAGGAATAATTTATTACCGGCCTACCAAACTTATTTTCACAAAGAATACTAACTAATTTACAACAATAATTAGAAACTGAGAAAATTGATTACTATGGTTTAACATTTGGGCAAATATTTGCATTTGTGAAAAAAGAAACATTAATATTGTGCCAAGATTTGAAAATTCAGAATAAGTATGGTTCTGAAAGAAAAGAAATGGGATCATTTTTCAACAATTCTGAATTACTGGTATTAAACCACCTTCATCAGAACATAGGAGAATATTCAAGAAAAATAAGAAATTTTCAAAAGATAAATACTATAATAAAAAAAATTTATAAGAAAATTAATAAAAATTAATATTCAATATTTTAAATGTAAAAAAATTGGACGTATAGCACCAAATTGTAAAGTAGAAAAAAAAGATAAATTCATTATTTTTGGAAGAATTAGAATTAAAAAATAAGCTACTATCATTATTAATAGATAGTTCAGAAGATGAACAATTAGAATATAATTCAACTTCATTGGACTCAGATAGTAATAGTATATGTCAATGTAAAATATCAACCATTAATATGCTAAAGACACCAAGTACTAAAAGAGAAATTCTATTAGATATGATAGAAAAATTAGAAAATTCAGAAAATAAGTAAGAATACATTAGAAACTTAAAACCTTGGTAATGGAAGAAGAAAATAATTCATTACTACAGGTTCAGGAGCCATTTAGTCTAAGCAAAATAATTTCAAAATATTCATAAATAGATAAGAAGAATAAAAAGAAAGAAGTAGTAAAATCATATGATTTAAAAACAGAATTTGACCAACTAAAATTAGAAATAAATCAAATCAAACAGGAATTAAAAACATTAAAGGAAAAAGATGTAGAACCAGAATTAAAATTAGCAACTAATAATCCAAGTAGTTCAAATATAGGATCCTCAAAATTAGGAATTAAAAATAAATGAGGAAACTCCTACCGATAATCAATTCTTTAATGTTATTTATAACGTAAATATAGAAAAATGGTATTAGGGGTTGAAGATTTTACAACAAATATAATAGCATTAATTGACATGTGAAGAAGTTTCAAGAAATAGCAGAAGACCTCGAATTTCAAAAGGTGATGGAAATATACCACAAATTCAAAGGAAAGGAAAAACTCAAGATAGAACAGTGCAAAGAAGAAGACTCAGAAGACCCATTTGGAGGTCCATTGGGCCAAGATCCATTTGATTTCTAAACGTAAGCAATGAAGCAATCTAGACAATCGTTCAAGACAAGCCATCGTGGAGGGACCCAGACTCCACTCCGACTACACTCATTGAAAACAAGCCATCGTGGAGGGACCCAGACTTCATTTAGACTCAATTCATTCGAGACAAGCCATAGTGGAGGGACCTACACTCCACTCTGAACTCCAAATAGATTAGAATCATTCTATAAATAGGTAGCTCGTTCCTCATTTGAAGGCATGCCGAATTACAACCCCTTCTCTCTCTCCAACCTTCACACTCTGAATCTTGATTGAACCTCCCATAGTTCATCAAAGCATTCCCCATGCCCAAAAACCAACAATCTGTATTCAAGATTTTGTATTCAATAAATAATTAAGGTATTATTTTAGTTAAATTGATTGTTCAATTTATACTTTCCTTCTTTGTGATAATTTCATCATCAATATTACTGAGGTACGACTTTGTAATTTAACTGGACCAGATTAGTACATTTTGTCTTATATATACACAATGGACAGAATTTTCAAAGTAAAAAAGTGCTTACTCCCTCTGGCTTGTTATTTAGGTGAAGAAAATGAGTGGCTAAAATTGAACAAGGCCGCACCACAATGGACATAATTTTTCCCCTCATTTCCGCGCAATGTGAGGGTTTTTAGTACCAAAGATGATGTTTCATTTTCAGTACTTGATATTTCAACCCAACCTTGTGATGTTTTTTTAGAATCCATCATGTGTTTTAAAGTTAAATTTTGATCTTTTATTTTAAATCTTGTGTTGGCATGTTAAATTTTTTGACACTTTATACATGTTGACACTAGTTAAAGATATTTTATCATCTTAAATTTTAATTTAGAATTTATATTTTCATTTTGATTGACGTGTTAATTTTTCAGCATTCCTTTTTAAAAATTAATGTTGATGTTTCTTTTTCTTCAGAATATTATACTCTTACATAGTAATTCCTTGATGTTTCAATCACCTGAAATCATTTTTAAATTTTTAGTACTGATGTTTTAAATTTTTATATATTAGTGTTACATTTTGATGTTTTAAGCAGGTATGTGCACATCAGTGAATCTCTTCATCAGCATGAATCACATACCTGCTTAATGTTAATTAAAGGCACATCAGAGAATTATATGCACACACATGAATCTGTTCAGTACATAGACATCACTAATGCACCATTTTTCTTGTTTCTGCTCAGTGCACACTCAGGAGCAGCTGATGCTATACACTTACTATCAATTGGATAAATTTGACATCCGAAGTCTTCATATGGAGAATGTGGAGAGTATAGTTTTTAATCATTGAAATATTTTAAATATTCTATCAAATTAACCTCCAAAGTCTTCATGTGTGAAGTCACTACAAAAAAAAGTCCAGTTGCTACACAATTTTAGTTACACAAAAGAAAAGGGTAGTAAATTAAATGCATCTTCAAGTGTAGTAAAATTTATTACACTTCTTATGTTACTCGCTACAGGTTAACATGTAGTAATTTTTCATTACAATTTAAGATGTAGTAGATACTGGTACATTAACGAGAGTAAACAAAATTTGCTACATCTCCTACATCATTTCTGCATCTAAAATGTACTTACAATTTTACTACCCTAAATATGTACCTATATTTAATGAATTATTTGTCTAATTTAATTTTTATATTGTGCCTTAGGTTCCATCTTTAATTTGTATACTTACCATTAATTTCCAATAGTTTCAATTAATTTCAATTTTTGCTATTTTCCAAAAAAAAATGAAATTGGGTGAAGCAAAATAAACCACGGACATTAATTTGAAGAAGATGGTGGCGATTGTATTTTGATAGTCCAACGGGGCTTAGATATCCTAAAGACAATTTTTATTATAATCGGGTGATTTAATTAAACGACATGATGGTTATTTTATGAGATAGCTTGGTTTCAGTTGGTGAATTGTGAAAAACAACATTAACTCTTCCGGAAGCTATGGTAGTTAGGAGGAGCTACTTCAATTTGCAATATAAATACTTAAATTAGAGAATAGAAGCATCTTTGAAAATATTGATTAAAAATCTATAAATTTCCTATCATCTCAACTATTCAATTTTCTGTTCATTTCTCATCTAAATTCTTGCGTTATCAGCTCAAATCGAGCTGCATTTCACTATTTCATCCCTTTGTAATAATTTTGTACAACTCAGTCGGGCATATTCTTTTAAAAAAAAGGCCATGATCTCCCAGTCATTTTGTAACAACCATTATGAAATTCCAATTAAACCCACAATTAAACCTTCTGTACTCCTTCCCAAAGTACATATTGTGGTCCCCACTCGCCATCCTTCATCGTCTGAACTGGTCACCCACCAGCAAGCAAACAGTACTCCAATTCCATCGTTTTCCCTTTTTTACTCTCCTTTCTCTATATGCGCAGAATTACACACACAACACATGATTGCTCAACTCAAAGTACATTCTCCATCCTTACCGCCGACACTAAATTACAGGGAATGAGAAAACCGCCGGCCACTCAATGGTGGGGTAGGAGGAAACCGCCGGCCACTCTCCGACGCCGTGTATCTTTTCTGATGAACCGTACATCTTGTTTTCGGCGAAGAGCTAGCGTTCCCTACCCCTCGAAAACCCCGACGACAGAGAAATTGAATTCTGACATTTCCTGACCATCAAAATTTGAGGTTTCGAGTCTTCATCAAAACCGCAATTGAAGTCACAACAAACGGCAGCAGCGAGGAATTGAAGTCTCCTGTGATAAACTGAAATCACTTGTGATGAATTGCGCATCTTTATCTCTCATGTAAGTCATTTCTGCGAGATCGAAACTATTTCTTTAACCTTTACATCTCTTTTATCCAATCTACTTGTGTTCGTGTTCATTTTCTTAGTCTAGTGTAGTTCGAAGCTAGGTTTCTGATCTCTGGCATATCCGCTTACTTCAGTTGACAGAGTTATAATTTCATGTTCATTAGGTTGATAAGCCTATTTTGCAACTGATTTCGTTGCTTCAGAAGATAGGTATTGATTTCCTGAATTATTATTCCCGGTTATTTCATTTATAATCCTAATTTATTTTGTCCGATGAATTACTGTTTTCATTTACAAAGGAGCATACTATATATCATTTAGCCACACAGAAAATTGTGATTCAGCAAGAATCTCGGTTGTGGTGGTACTAACTGAAGAAATTGCTCTTAGTTAAATTATGTTTTTAAATGGATTTTGCAGAGTTGGAATTGATTTGCCAACTGTAAAAGTTAGATATGAGTATCTAAATATTGAAGATGAAGCTTTTGTGGAAACCAATGCTCTCCCTACCTCCATAAACTTCTCTACCCATATAATCATGGTAGTGATGGACTGTTCTTTGATTTCATCCCACAATTTTGAAAATATGTTGAGACATATGTACACAAGACTTCTTTTGACCTTACTTGTGTTTTTCTCGATGCTTTCAAAAGGGATCCATCAATTATCTTCGTATACTTTCAAGCAGAAAGAAGCCACTTCCATTCTTCATGATGTCAATGGATTTATCAGTTGATTTTTGTTTTGATGTTACATGTTTTCTTATGATTTGTTACTTGCTAGGTATTACTTTTCACTCAGTCAAGTTAGGAAGATTCTCATTTCATATATTTTTGGCAACAAAAAATTTAACCTTCCATTCGATGTGCCAAATTACAAAGTACAACCCCATTATAGTAATTCATATGCAGCCAGAAGTTCGTGAACATCTTTATTTAGTTGTATGCTCACCTAGCTTCATGACAACTGAAGAATTTGGTGCTGATTTCATGTGTCCTGGTGCATGAGTTTTGACTTGGGAATTTTTAAATCGAAGCATTCTGTTAAGTTTTATTTAACATTACAAGTAAATTGTATACATGTGTTGTTTTTCCTGAATCACACTGCAGACCAATGCCCTCACTTTCCAATATTCGGATTGTGGCTTGAGATTTGACTTGTATAAGTTGACTTAGTAAATCTCCATTTTTATTTGCTTATCACAGGCAGAGAGGAAAAAAATTGTCCCTGGCTTCACCTTCAAGTAATGTCGTGTATATTCCGCTTGAATTTCTCAAGTGTTGGTTGCCTGAACGTGTGTACAGTCGTATTTCTCTTCTCTAACAGAACTCTGTATGCACATTTGGATGTAGGAGTAATTTCTGCTGTGAACTGGCTCTGAATCGTTCAGACCTGGCATTCTCTCAACGTAACTCACTCGGGGAGTGCTAATATCCAATTACATTGGCAGGAGTTCATTCTTGGTTTACACGACTACCTTACTTGTGAGTAAGATATATATTATTTCCATGAAATAATGTGGTAATTATCCAGGGATGATTTCCAATTGACTTAGAGTTTAGCAGAGTCTAATTCAATGTAAGACTATACATAAGCCGATATAGACTACATGCTATTGAGATTTCAGCTGCACTAAGTATTCTTGTAAACATCCACATTCCTTGGTGTCTCTAATTAGTATTTTAGTTACATGTTAACCTCAAATTAAAGTTCATAATTAGGTTATGGCCGCCCATGAACAATTCACCAAACTCAATCACAAAAGTAGGAATATTTTTCCATGCCATGTGCATTGAAAGGAAGTACAAAATATGCACTACTTCACATAAATGCAGCTGGCTTTGGTGCGTCTAAATCCAGTTATGTCATGTATTTGACATGATAATTATATTGTACGTATTCATTATTGTGGTATATTTAGAATCCATAACCGTGTTATATTATTGTGGTAATCCCTTGGTTTATACATATACAACTTGTTGGTAATTTACAATTGTTATTATAATACTTGCAGGTGACGAGGCTGCTAATAGTGACGATTCGAATTGTGACATGAATTCGGTAATTGTTCCAAAATATCAATCTAAGTTATATTTTACATATAAAAATCAACATTTAGCATTCTGATAGTTTGATAATGTTTTGAGCAGGTTCTGTAAGAGTACTGTTGAATCCTACGAGTCTTCCAGGAAGAAGCATTAGATGAAATTTACTAACACTCAATATTTAACTTAGCTCTGGGTTGAAACTCTATCATTCTGGCTTCAGGCTGATAACAGCCACTCTTTGGATTATCTTCTTTAGTTTTCCATATATTCAATGTCAATGGTATGTGAAATGTCGTATTCCTAACCACTCAATTAATTTATAGCACATACAGTTTTTTTTCTTCAATTTCATTTAATGTAAATGTTTCAATTGGATCATTAAATCTACTGGGTGCTATCGCTTCACATGCTAGACATTTAGGTATGCTAGAAAAGACGTCAACGTGCTTGAATTTGTGCCATAGAAATACGTGTTATATTCAATTTTTAGGTAAAATTTGAATTATTAAACTGAGATTATTATCTTCTAGGGTGTGCTATATATTTTGCCAGGTATTGCTCATTATGTCAGTGGGAAATTCATGATTTTATTGGTTATATCTGAATTAGCTGCTGCATGATAGTATCAATGATTTGAATATAGATGTCTCTTACTTTTGTTCACTGAAGGAGATAAACTAAGGGGATGTTCCTTGAAATACATGTTCAAGTTTATGGTCAATACTTAAGGAGATAAACTATTGATACCGCAGCTAGAGTAGAAAATCCTTGTTGATATTAAGTGTTGCTACTGTTAAAAGTCTTCTGGTGCAATTGTTACTACTTTTTCATTCCTGTCACATCTTTGAACTTATACGCACCGTTCTTTTCTGATCAACTTTTCACAGCATTTAGAAAACTTTTCGGGGACCCAATGCATGCAACAAATACTTGGGAAAAAGGTAAGTTTTACTTCATTTCTTCTTTAACCTGTTTATCGATACTTAGATAGTGACTTAATACCCCACTGAAGTAAAAAAGTTTGTCAGAAGTATCATAGAGCACTGGAAGAAAATTATAAATATATGTTAGGGTTGCTTAAAAATGTTTTGTATTGGTAGATTTGTGCCTTTTAATATGGGTGATATTTCATCAATTTATGTTAAAGAACAAAGTATGATGTCCAAGGTTTAGATTTTTGTTTGGTGCTTTGTCTTATCAGAGATATATGCCATTTGATATTTAACAATAATTTTGAAACATATATAACAAATTAGCTGGATCATCAAAGGGCCGAGAAGTTTTTGGCTGCCGGCACGCTGTATTGGAAGGACGATGCTACACATGAAAGTCTTATGGAAGCACTAGCGGAAGTCAGGGTTCTGATCAGGGTGGAAAGGAACTGGTATCTTCAATCTCCCTTCTCATTATCTTTCAATCTCTTAAAATTTATTGGTTTAAATGTAATTGTTCGAATTCTATAGGTTAAAATATAATTTTTAAAATCTTATAGGTTAAAATGAAATTCTTTGAATTTTATGGGTTGAAATGCAATTATTATCACTTTGTGTGTTAAACTACAATTACAGGTATTCTGTGGGCAAAACTACAATTACAGGAATTCTGTGGGCAAAATGCAATTACAGGAATTCTGTGGGTTTAATTGCAATAATTAAAATCTTGTGGATAGATTTTATATATTTTTAAATCTCTGTATTATTTAGTTACACTTTTATGTGTAGATGATTCTATTGCATTTCTAGTTGTAGTAATAATTTGCTACACCTTTAAGAGTAGTGTTTTTAAATACATTTTGAGGTGTACTAATCATTTACTACGCCTTTAAGAGTGGTGTGTTTAAATACACTTTGAGGTGTACTAATCATTTACTACACCTTTAAGAGTAGTGTTTTGTAAATACACCTTGAGGTGTAGAAATCATTAGCTATGCCTTCAAGAGTAGTGTTATTTTTCGCTACACCCACCGTTACTACACTTTTTTGAAGTGTAGAGAAAAAATTAACTACACTTACTGATGTCATTATTGAGACTTAACAAATGTAGCAACTAGAGGGATTTGTTGTAGTGAGAAAATCATACCCAGCATGAGAACCTCCACATCTCAGCAACCTTTTTGCTCATTATCAGGCTATTAAACAATTTTTTTTAAGTGTTGTATTAAGTAACAGACTTTATAGATGGTCTTTTTTTCACATTCCTTTAGTTTTGGTCTTATTGCATATCTAGCCTGAACCGATTAACACAAGGGGTGGAGGTCGATTACAGGAACATATCCAAATTGACCACTAATTTCTTTCAAGTAACACTAGGATATCTCATACTCGAAAGACCATATTTGTAGATTTCGGTTTACTATTTGAAAAGGTTAGGGGAGCCTTATAAATCCCCCCATCCACTTTTACTGGATAATATGAATCTCCTCTGAATTGCGTAATTTGATTGATTCTTGATCGTATTAAGCGATCTCGCAAAACCCTAATAATAGATACACATATTCATCACCAACTAGCCCTAGGGATTGGCTTTCAATTTGAGTATTTTCTCGCTAACTAGCTTGCATGATTAGCTTACAAATAAAGGGTTCTTTGTTCACTAACTAGACTGCATAATCAGTTCACAATGGGTATCGATACTTAATTAACTGGCAAGATTAAGCAACAATGAAAATTTCTCGCAAGAAAAGAGTATAAACTCAAAAATCTGAATATATTGTGTATAAAATTGGTGTGAAATTTCGTGGATGGCCTTCCCTATTTATAAGGTGTAATTCGGCCACTCAGAAATAGAAACAGAGCGCAATTTGATAATTCCCGTAGAAACTGAAAATAATTATGATAGTTTTAAGAAGCTACAACCATATCTAATTAACTACAATACCTAATTTAAATCTAAATGAAGACCATATTCATCTAAGTAAACAAACCAAATATTGGATGAATTCTTGAATGAATCTACCTTATCTAAACTTACCAAATCTATATCTAATCAAATTAAAACTGAATATTCTAAACCCTAAATTAAATTCCAAAATATGGGCTAAGCCAACATGGCCGAATTTATGGGCTTTATTCATTAAAATAAAATGATCACACTAGCTCATTAAAAAAATCACTGGGAAAAAGAGTATAGTATTGACCTCCTAAAAATACTAAATTAAGAAAATTATAATAAATGATATTTTTGATATCGTATCAGTGGATGTTTTGATTTTTTTATAAAAAATTGATGTTTAAATTATTTAATTTGATGTATATTTTAATACTTAAGTTACCAAAAAAAATATATCCTCCACCAAAGGAAAAGACAAAACGGAACGCCTGTTGCCTTTTCAACATACCGGCATCGACAGAGCCCATCGACGGTAACCAGAAAAAGGAAAGACACGCAGAGCCCATCGACAGAGTCTTTTCATGTTGCAGAACAGTTGAGATGTATCGACAGGATATGTGGGAAAATT
Organism: Rubia peregrina; assembly: GCA_032355705.1. Lineage (NCBI taxonomy): Eukaryota > Viridiplantae > Streptophyta > Magnoliopsida > Gentianales > Rubiaceae > Rubia > Rubia peregrina. Next base: position 12,584 of record JAULKK010290954.1, read on the forward strand.
GTTCTGATCAATTGAGGTGAAAGCATGGTAATGCTTCGATCATCAGTCAATATTTTCCAGGCTTTGATGTGTTTTGAAGCGGAGGTGAAAGCGTGGTAATGTTTCTTAATTTACAGTGTTTAAAAAATTGTGATGTGTTTTGTCACTTTAACGAAGCATGATGATACTCCATAAAATTCACTCATTTCCAAGAAAATAAATTCACTCATATGTGATGGGAAGATTGTTCTGATCAATGGAGATCGCCATGTTCGATCTGTGTTTCGCCGAAAGTATAGATTCTGATACCCTCATAACTGTGTTTCTGTGCTGAAGGAATATAAGGAAGGTAGCAAGAAAAGTAGCATTAAGGATCAAGATAATCAAAGCAGCAACATTAGCAAGCTTCAGGTTTTTGGCGGGAAAGTTGGTTGAAGTCGGTGGAAACTTCATGAAGGCGGTGGAAGCTTCTTTCCAGTTTCTGTTAGTTAGATATTTGTATAGCTGACTAGTTTGTTAGTTAGTTGATAGCATGATTCATGTATATATAGTGGCAAAACATCATTGAGTGAAGTTAAGTTAATCAAATCACAGGAAAAAAATTCCCTCTGTTTTCTTGTTCTGATAATCAGTTTCCAAAGCTCATTCTTGAGGTTGATCTCGTTTGCTTTGCTGATTTCTTCATGGTATCAGAGCTATCAGGTTCTCGATCCGAATTCAGCTTGAACAATTGACTGAAATTTTTGATCCAACCGATCAAACATGAGCACTGAATCAGTGAATGGAAACGGCACCAATACTGCTGCTGATTTTGAAGG